>JAOWAR010153772.1:0-11043 GCA_028571005.1 Clathrina lutea
TACATGTATGTACAGTCGACATGTCGATCTACATTTACATCCGGTGCATGTACATGTACGCGCGCGCTAGCTCTTGTACCTACTCGATCCAGCTCAGTCAATCGCGATCGCGCGCGCCACGGTTATCAAGGTTATGAAAGTACCGGTTCGAGCACTCGACCCCAGACACGTGACGCCAATTGCTGGCGATGGTCTGTGAACTGTAGAAATGCATGCCGAGGAAGCTTTAGGTTTAGTTTTGAATGCGATGGCCGAAAATCGGCCAGTCGTAGACTTGTCTCCGACAGCGACCTGCTTCCGTCTTCCGACGAAGAGCGCATGGACTTCGAGCAAGCTGCATCCGCCGATTCGACGAGCGGCATCGACGCTAATGGTGCCGACCACTTCGGTAACTCGTCGTGCGACAGGGAACGATAGTGTGGCGAGGAGATTTAGGAAGAGGTTGCGCTCGCGGACGTGGTGTTCCAGACGGATATGCCACGGGGGGGAGGAAGACGGCACCGTGGCGACCTTCATGGTGGTGTTCGTGGTTGTGGTCGAGCTCGAGGGCGAGGTCGTGGTCGGGGGCGACGTCGTGGTCGTGGGTTGGGGTTGGGAAAGTCGTGCTCATGCTCGTGGACGTGGTGGTGGCGGTGGACAAAGCGGAGATACAGCTGGAGGAGATCCTTTGTACATTCATTCATGGGCAGAACCAGATGCCTACGCTACCCAAGATTTCGGTTACACACGTCAGCAGCCAGCCAGCTGGCATCTACCAGAGACTTTTCACCCCACCCGTGAGCTGGAGTTCTTCACTCCTCTCTGACGAGCTGCACTTGCGAATTTCACGGAGAGCTACGCCGTAGCTCATTCTCAACCTGTCGTTGTACGCTTTACCAGATCATACTTGGAAGGAAACAATTATTGCAGAGCTCAAATCTTTGATGGCGTTCTGGTATTACTTTGGACTGGTTCGTGTATCGGATTTTTGTTAACGTTGGTGTCAGTACCCACTATCCAGGGGCCTGTTGGTACGCCGCATGCTATCCCGGGACAGATTGAAACTCTAATGGTTGTTTTACACGTTGTTGACCCTGCCACAGAGATGGAATGAGAACACCTGAAGAAAATACATCCGTCAGAAACGCATGCAGTTGTACCGGCCAGGCCACAACACTTCTGTGGACGAACGCATGATACGGCTCGAAGAGAACCACATGAAGGTTCGCATCAAGGGGGGATTCAATTTGTTTTACCTTTGCGACTCGACAAACCATTAACACTGGAGCTTCGAAATGTACACCGGACAAGCTCAAGCAGTGACAGAAAACAGGGAGGACTGACGATCTAGTTGTTCGGTTATGTCGGCCTCTTCTTCGCCGGGTTTACTGTCTGTACGAACACAATTACCACACGAGTAGGGATTTAGCAGCAACACAGCTGCAACAATATACTCAACTCATTGCCACGGTGCGAGCGAGCCGCAAAGAATTCCCTGCATTGATGAAAAATGTCAAGGACTTCGAACAGGACTCCCATAGTGGCTAGTTGAGATATGCACGAGATGGACGGACCTGTGATGTATATCCAAAGGATGCACAAAGGAGCTGTGTCACTGATGTCGACGCTTCATCATGCAACTGACTAGTTTGATGTTTAAGGGAAAGTGACAGTTGCTGCTCAGCGGCAAGTCCAAAGTTGTGCAAGCACTGATTACACTGACTACAAAAAGAACGTGGGCAGAATAGAGGACTTCGATTATTTGGTCAGCAGCTACAAGATTTTCCACTAGGGCAAGAAGTCGTGGAGACTCTTCTTGTAGGACTTGCTGGAGTTTTGTGTTGTTCAATCATTCATTCTGATGCCTTGGGTCATGGGCACCAACCCTGGCACAATCGACCGACCTACTTTCACCCAAAAATTGTCCTGGAAAGCTTGGTTCGCCAGAACAGCATGGAAATTTTGATTCTGGGTGATTTTATGAGGTCCACCCCCTGGATAGGCTTGACAGGATCTTTTCTTTTTCTTCTGAAGCTTTCTTTGGAGATACTCTTTCGCTCGGCTGGTGACTTTGTTTAAGCAAGTCCGTCTTCAAGGTAGAGCAAAGTGAAATGGAAAATTATGGAAGGCGAAACTCCAGAATCAATTTAAAGATGGCATGTTCCGCTGCGCATGTGGATAAACATTTTATGTGCATGGGCAGACTAGACAAAATTACAAGGCAAGATGCCGTATTCATCGCATTTGGATCAATGGCAAGTCTGACCTGACCACTTTCTAAGGATGAACGCTCTGAGCCGAAGAGAGAAAGGTCGATGGTGGCCTGCTCTAACCCCCACCATGAACAGTTAGAGTAGCGTCCGTTCCCACTGTTTTATGACCACTCCACACTATGCGATCGACGGCCAGAAAGTACTGTCATGTGCCGATCAAAATGTCACGCCGATTCCATGATGTCGGTGATGTCATAAGCCAAGTCAAGAATGACTAAGGCTGGTTTCGTGGATGCGCAGTCAATCTCTCAGCGATGGAGGCATGCGCAAGGCATTGAAATCGATGGAGAGGTAGAAAAGCTTACCAGCGATGCCAAACAAGTGGGTCTTTCTGTGTCCCAGGAGGCCCTGCCATCCGTCAAGTTGCCTCTACCTTTCTTCGACGACGGTCGGACGTCCACCCGTTTTTCTTCGTTCTAGCAGTTTTCCCGAGCACACCACAATCGGACAGGTGTTCCTGAGACTGTCGTGGACAAGCCTGTGCAAAGGCATTGTTGCAGCAGCATTTTTAGCTGCGCAACCACCCTTGGAAAGTGCATGGCTTACCATTAGACATGTGAGTACTTTGGCTTTGGCCCTATGCTTTTGGCTATTCGTTCTAAGGTCTGGCTTCAAGTTCTAGACAGGCTAGACTATAGTTGTGTTGCTTGCTCTTACCTTGGTCATGAATACAGTAAGAAGAACATGCGTTCAACAATCAGACGAATTATAGCAAGAAGAAAGAGCCATATCCCAGTGGACTGAGACTGTGAGACCTTCAGAAGACATACATGCCGTTAGCGATAAAGCTGCAGCTCGTGCAAACGAGTTGTGAAAGCTAAGTTCACAACAGGACTGAACTAATTAGTCAACTACCTTTTGCAAGTGAAGCACAGTCAGTTGCAACAGTTGCCCTAGGAAGCAGGCGAGAAAGATACTGATTGTAATGCACGAGAACAAGTTAGACGAGCAGACCGGGCTGCACAGATTTAGACACAGCTTCATAGCAATAGCAATCTCTAAAAAGCCACATTCACAACAGACAACTCTACTCGTTCTCTGCCCTCTTCTCAGGAACTAGAAAGTTGGGTTGACGCTGAGAAGGTCTTGTCGCAGGGTGTGCTGCAAGCAACTACAATGTGCAATCATGTTGCCATAACGCTTGCCAAGCTTGTTGAAGATGTGTGGATGCTTTCACCATCATTCTCTCCCATCATCCCTGGCCCGACCCTCCACTGCCGCATCAATGTGGTCCTCCAAATAATGCAGGTTCAGGAAGACACTCCCCGAAGCGCACAGCATTCGATACGTGGCCATGAACTCATTGATGTCAGTTTCTGGAAAAGAGCAAGGAAGCACAGGACATACACAGAAGCCATGAACACTGCACTGAACAGTGAAACAGTATATACACCAGTGATCAAGCAGTGTACCAAAGTTTCCCATTTCGAACTTTTCTTCTTACCCACAGCTGTGTCTATCTCTTAACTTGTGAAGACCTGCATGCTGTTGTAGGCACGGTGACACTTGCCAAACTTCCAAAAGAGAGCAGTATATTTTTCCTGAACCTCTCTAGCCCTGGTAAGCAAGTTCACCGGAGCCTGACTCTCCGTCATAATGGTCAACGGGCAACTCTGGAAGTGCGGCCGCGAGGTTTCGTCGCTACGCAACGAAGCTTCCTTGACCACTGTCAGATGAAACGCAAAGCTGACCTTCTGCCAATGAACGTCAAGTTAAGCGTTGAGAAGAGCGGACAATTTGTCGACGATCAAGTCGAAACCAGGTCAGGTGTGTTCGATACTGGAAGAAGAGAGCAAAGTCGAGAGCGAGCATGACACTTTTACCTGGAAGAAACATCTTGTAAGTGTGCACTATATTATCCAGAGCTCGGATGTTGAGAAAGAAGCGTTTCTTCCCTGCACTCTCCAACCCACCCATACCTGGCCTCTGAACAGCGGCCATGTTGGATCCAAGGAAAAATGATTCCGACGAAAATTACAAATAAATCCGAGTAGTGAAATCAACGAGAGTAGAAAGTGAATCGGAAATGAATCTGGCAAAAACTGAAGGTCATTCCGAAGTGAACCTGACGAGAGAGCAAATGGTGAATATGCTCACAAGCTCAATCTGTTGAAAACTGAAAGAAAATCCTAGTTACAGTACCTTCTATCTTTACCTAGTCTGTACCACTTCGTACACCATATCCCATGTACCATACATAGTCATGACATCATTTCCATGATGTCATTCCTGTGCCGCACCGCAATATGTCATGCCATGCCGTGATGACGTTGCTATGGTGAGCTCAACCCTCCATAACTTTGCCCCTAAAATTGCCATGGTAAACACTTCGCCCGGACTACCTTGAGCATTACGATTCTGGGGCTACCTGGAGCCAAAACTGGCCTGACTGTCAATCAAGGTGTGCCGGACAATAACCTTCTCTGTTGGATGAAGTTCTTATTTGGAGAGAATTATCTGATTTGGTTGTGGTAACTACATCAATTGGGCATATTGCCGATCACAAGGATGTGGTTGGCCCTTATGAGACCTCCGGTACGATTCAGAAATTTGAGAGGTTGGTGTAACAATGTTACTTTTTTGTCATTCCTGAAATTTATTTATTTGCTGCTGTAGTTTTCTCAACCTTTTTTGACTTTGAATATTTTGTTCTAGCAAACTCAATTGTCCTGTGTGCAGACACAGGATTAGGAAAACATGTCCAGACGAAATTTGCAACCAGGAAGTTTTGGCCCCTCAGGTTAAGTGCCGGAAGAAAAGGGACGGTTGCAAGTGGATGGGGACACTCCAAGACCTTGAGGTGAGAAAATATTTGCGAGATCTGCATTAGCGATCAGCTGCACTATGAGCAATGATCTCTGTGGGGTTGATGTGGTCTCGAGTACCTCAGACGACGATTTCTCCCTGCATTTGGCAGTTCATGAAATCGTCTTCTTTCTGGTCCATCATCCGGTGACCTCTTCTTTTTCTTTTTCTGGACAGAAGCACAAAGGTGAATGTGGATTTGAAATGGTGGATTGTTGCCACAAAAACTGCAGGCAACCTGTGTGTCGCAATGAGATGGATGAGCATCTGCACAAGGAGTGCACTGGTTTTTCTCGTAGCCGAATGTTTCGTGCTTTCATTTCAGAGGTATGATTTATTACTTTATCAAGGCTAAACGATTTGGAGAGGGGCCCACACCAAATGTCCTGGTGCCTGTGGAATGAGTCACTTCAACGTCTGACATGTTGTGTTAAATTTATCACGAACACTACCACATAGCCAGAAGTGGAGAATTTCTGTAGTCTTCCTACAGCACTTAGGACACTGCAACCGGCAGTGTCTCAACATTCAAAGTTCCTATTAGATCCAACACCGCGTGTCCCACCTGGTCAATGGAAAATTCCGGCAAAAATGAACTGCGTATGCTGTAGGCCTCATGCCTTTAGCACCTGGCCAGCAACCCTCTTAATGCCCACACGCACACACATCGACACACAAACACATCGACGAAGAAGGATTTATTCCCACCATCAGGCCCGTAGGGACTGCACGTGGTTCCACAAACGATAATTGATGTGTATGCGTGTGTGTGTGTTTGTGTGTGTCACAGGTCATTCGGATTACCTGCATTTCCGTTTGTGGGTCAAATTTTCCACGTGCTTTGCCGGAAAAAAAGAATTTTTCCTGCCCTCTCCACCCAGGGTGGGGGATATGCAGTTTTACTTCGTGTTTGGATTCTAAGAGCTGCTGGGGTGATTTTCGGTGCAGTGTGATCTTGGTTGAGGGCGCTAATTCGGTAGGAGAAAAAACTTCTCAGGCATAAAAAATTGCCACAAAAGTCCGACCTTCGTGACGTCCACAACACATTTTGACATTCTGGGCAAATACCGCGACGCTATTTCGCGGATTAAAACAGCATCCCTTAGGCCAACCTTGTCCAAGTAACGGGCCAGGGTTTTTGTATACATCTTTTCAATGTACGGGGCAAAAACCCCTTTTCTTTTCGCTCCTCTCCGCTTTTTGCCTTTTTCCTTGTCAAATTTAGCTACTTCTAATGAGTTTTCACAGAGTAAAGAACACGAAAATCAAGTCACTTTGCCGAGTCCCTCTCCTGCTCTCACCAGGAATTTTATTGCAGATTTAATTCCTGGAGTGGCCTGCTACTTCAAACAAGTTTGCCTGAGGGGAATGTACAGGATAATACAGCAACATACAGGAACACACAGGAACACACAGGAACACACAGGATCACACAGAAACACCCAGCATCACACAGGAACACACAGCCGAAACACACTCGATCACACACAATCACACAGATTACACGGGAACACACAGGAACACAGCACGTTCAAACAAGAAGACACATCCCAGATAACACGGGAACACACAGGATTATGCAAGAATACACAGGAATACAAAATACAGGAACACTATATGAAACGGTGTAGCTGCCTAACTTAGCAGAAGTCATAAATGTTGATGGTGCATACAAGGAGTGGGCTGTTATTGAAACTTGAACCATTTCAAGCAACTTGACAAAAATGATAGGGAAAGTGAAAGAAGGCAGCTGGCGATTGCAGGGAAATAACGCACAACATTACGATGCAGAAATGGACGATGCACAAGCTAGAGCTTTGGTCTTCAACAAATTAAAAAATCCCTCTTTGCCCATGCATAAAGAGAAATTAACATTTTGGCCTGACCTTCAGTCCAAGACAATGACGTAGGGTGTGTGGGCAATAGAGAAGGCCTGTGTGATACAGGAGGCCTGGGCACGTCACCTGCTGGCTCGGACAATTCTGCTGGCTTGGATAATCCAGGAAGTGTAGGTGACGCAGGAGACCGGGGTAATACACGAGGCTTGGGTGATACAGGAGGCTTGGGTGATACAGGAGGCTTGGGTGATACAGGAGGCTTGGAAGATACAGGAGGCTTGGATACAGGAGGCTTGGGTGAGGAGGCTTGGGTGATACAGGAAGTTTGGGTGATACAGGAGGCTTGGGTGATACAGGAGGCTTGGGTGATACAGGAGGCTTGGGTGATACAGGAGGCTTGGATACAGGAGGCTTGGGTGATACAGGTGGCTTGGGTGTTACAGGAAGCTTGGATACAGGAGGCTTGGGTGATACAGGAGGCTTGGGCGATACAGGAGGCTTTGGCAAAACTGGAGGCTTGGGTGATACAGGAGGCTTGGGTGATACAGGAGGCTTGCACGATACAGGTAGCGTGGGCGATACAGGAGGCGTGGAAGATATAGGAGCCGTGGGCAATGCAGGAGGCATGGGTGATACAGGAGGCAGAGGCGATACAGAAGGTGTGGGCGACACAGGAAGTGTGGATGACACAGGAGGTGTGGCTGAGACAGGAGGCGTTGGTGACACAGGAGGCTTTGGTGACACGGGAGGCTTGGGTGATACAGGAGGCTTGGGTGATACAGTAGGCTCAGGTGATACAGGAGACTTGGGCGATACAGGAGGCGTGGAAGATATAGGAGCCGTGGGCAATACAGGAGGCATGGGCGATACAGGAGGCGGGTGCGATACAGGAGGCGGGGGCGACATAGGAGGTGTGGATGACACAGGAGGTGGGAGTGAGACAGGAGGCTTTGGTGACACTGGAAGCGTTAGGGACACAGGAGTCGTTGGTGATACAGGAGGCTTGGGTGATGTAGGAGGCTTGGGTGATATAGGAGGCTTGGATGCATCAGTAGGCTCTGGCAGACGTGGGGCTCTGGATGCTCGATGGGCTCTGGATGCTCGATGAGCTCTGGATGCTCGATGAGGTTTAAACACTATTGGTGGCCCTTGTGTTTCAGGCTCAACTTTTATCTGAAACCAACAAGAGCACAGGAAAGCAACTTGGTTTGTTACAAGCAAATGTCTTTACTACTTATTTTGATCTTCGAGGCAAGAATACTTTCAAGTTTCCTTTTATTAATTGTACAAACACTTGGTCTGTTTGTAGGAAAATACACAAAGATTAATAATGGTGCTTTATCGGAATGCTGGGAAAGGGAGGGGTGGGCTGAACATTTCAGGGTTTACACCTCCATCAGCAGGGTCAAGGATTTGATTCATTTGAAAGAAAAAATAAATCAAATCGATTGTATGAAGGTACATCATCCTTGAATCTCCACAAGTGGCCACATTCGCGCTCTTTCGATACCTTTACTGGACACCGGACTTGATCTCAAGCAAGTCAGACTCTGTGACGGTATGATGCAATATATGGAATGCAATCTTGTAGAGATTGTCTGAAGATCCCTCACGTACTTAACATGTAGGACCTTGTGTTTCAAGTAATCTAATCGATTACCCAAGTTTGCCCGTCAAGCCCTTGACTGCCGACAGAATATCTCACAGCTCCTCTTGATCTCCTGATCATGTTTCTTGGTTTGGTAACTCCTTCTAGTTCGTCTTGTTCTGCACAGTGATTGAACAGCAGCCCAGGGATGGAAAGTATTTATCGCCTGTTCTGGCCATCGCGAATAGTTTAGTCCGACCCTGCCGACTCCAGCCTACAAAGCTTGCAGGTATGAGTACACAGTTTTCAAGGTGTACGGCATCTCAGGAGTGCCAGCCTGAATGCAGGCTTCAAGTGGCTGAGGTTTGGGATTTTAAGTCCCTTTGGAGGCTCGCGGTGAGGCCTATGTTGTGAGGTAGTCGTGTAGCACAGCGGATGAAGAGTCATTTGTCCTGACCAGTGAGTCGCTGGTCCCAATGGCTCAATAAACCTTATGCATGATTAGCCGCCATTTTTGAACACGGGTGGTCGCCATCTTGAAAGTGTTATCAACCGCCATTGCTAGGGACAGTCAGTCATAGTGACAGCTGTAGCGAACGGCCGTTTTCAAATACTTCTACGTTTCTTTTTGGAGTTGTCTACTGGTAACCGTGAGGAATGAATGTATGCGGATCGATGGATGATGAATTTGCTTTTTCATTGAGAGCCGCCGCCGCTACTGGGTTGCCAAGAGTTCAAATGTGCGTCGAGGCCTTGAATCTTCGTTGGGAGAATATTGAAATAAAAAAGCAACCTCACCCGAGTCGGGCATGTCAGTCGGAAGAAAAGGCCGATGCATGTCGCCTGCTTGCCAGGAAAAGGATCCCCGAAGGTGGCTATAGACCCATAGACTATGTGTAGGACGAGCTCCTTACAACAGCCTACGTCAAAGGGTTCATGGAGGCTTTGTAGGAACACAACAAGGCTCCTTTGCCAGGGCCAATTTTAGGGGGGAACAACTGCCATCCTGTTCACTCCGCAAGCACTCTTGTTCTGCTTGACCATGATTATGCCAAGGAGAGGCTTGCTACTGCAACTGGAGATTCGGTGAAGAAGTTTCCATCAGGATCTGTCCACATCACATCGTCGATGCTTTCACCAGCACCATCCGTTCCAGCAATCCGGCTGCTGGAATCACTGAAGACAGGTGGCACAGAAAGCGAATGCGTGTAACAACTCCCGATGGCACAGTACATACCTGAGCTCGAGGTCACTCAGTCATCTGGGTATCTCAAATGACCAGGCCAAGGTTCTTGTACAGAAACATGTTTTTGTCAGCACTGGCCCGGTCGTGGAGCTCCATGCCTGGAGAGATCAAGCCAGCAGTGAATTGTGGAGAGGCATTTGTCGCATTCAATTGACAGCATCAAACATTGGTGCGATGTTAACCCGGCCTTTAAACGATCTGGGCCCAGTGACCATGCAAAACTATTTTGCATGCTGTCGGCGACAAATCTTCGTGATACTCCGGTAAGAACATAAAATAAAAAAAACCATTATCATCTTTCCTTTGCATAGAAGTTGGCGCCAGGATATTTTTATTGCTGACAATTGTTTTGATTTACTTTTTCTATTTTTGAAATCTTGACGAAAGTGGACCATGCATCAAAGGGAAGGCCACCAGTAGTGATCACACTGTGCAAGACCTTCACATTCTATTTTTGTCGAAAGTATTACTGAAGGAAGTATGTGGGAAGCATATTATGACTGACAGAACTTTCAAAGAAAGTTTTTGTTCGAGTGACAAGCACATCAGGATGATTTAAGTCAGTATGGGCAAACAATGGCTGATAAAGATTTAATGTATTTGTTTTTTTATTCAGACTACTGCTTGTGGAAGGTCACATAAAGCTGTCACCGCTGCGGCTTATGAGACGGAGAGAGAACTTCTAACCAGGAAGTGGGTTTTTTTATCGATCCCTCTTGCTGCTGGCTGGGGGTATCACCCGATCGTGTTGTTGTTGATAGCCAGGAGGAATCACCCAAAGGGCTTCTACAAATCAAGTGCCTGTTTATTTGCCCTAATCATGAGCGTCAATGAATGTGGGAGTCAGAAAAGCTCTTGTTTGGAGACAATGCAAGACCGTGTTCAGCTACAGCGGAACCACAACTACTTTTTTCAAGTTTCGGGCCAAATGGCTCTGTCCAGGCATGAATGGTGCGACTTCATAGTCTGGACGCAAGTTGACTAAATTATTGAGCGGATCTACTTTGATCGCACATTATATAGAGTTGTCACTTCACTAGACTTACAGAGTTCTATTTTCATCACATGAGCTGTGACAAGGACAACCTCTCAGTTGTCTTATGTCTCTCTCTCTCTCTCTCTCTCTCTCTCTTGGACGTTTAACAGTAAGAAGACGAAGAAAGGTCACGGGAAGGGAGCTAACCTGCGCTGCCATCGCCTAGCAGAGCCGAATTTCACGGTCATAACTGCTCAGCCACTTGGCCAACAAAACTCGGTTGGCCGAGTGGCAGAGCAGTTATGACCATGACAATCTAGGGCTGTGCTGGGTGATCG
>JAOWAR010153783.1:0-11042 GCA_028571005.1 Clathrina lutea
GGGCTAGTCCTTAAAGAATGTATATAGTTTTCTCTCTGTCTCTCTCTCCCTGTCTCTCTGTCTCTCTGTCTCTCTCTCTCTCTCTCTCTGTCTCTGTCTCTCTCTCTCTCTCTCTCTGTGTGTGTGTCTCTCTCTCTTTCTCTCTCTCTCTCTCTCTCTCTGTCTCTCTCTCTCACTCTGTATCTCTGTATCTCTCGCTCTGTCTGTCTCTCTCTGTCTCTCCTTTTCTCTCTCTCTCTATCTCTGTCTCTTTCTGTCTCTCTCTTTCTCTCTCTCTGTTGCTTCTCTGTCTGTCTGTCTGTCTGTCTTATTCTCTGTCTGTCTCTCCCTCTCTCTCTCACACTGTCTCGCTCTTATTCTCTCTCTCTCTCTCTCTCTCTCTCTCTCTCCCTCCGTCTAGATCACTCGCCTCCCGTTCTGTTTCCTAATATTGTTCCTTTCTTCTCAGTCTCTTCTCTTTTTCTCTTGATCTCTATCTTCCTATGTTTTACAGGAACAAAATCCTATGTTTGGGGCTGGAAAGCGAAAGACAATGAAGGTCATGGCCAAAAGTATGAAGAAAATAAGAGAGTTGAAAGCTTCACAGCCAGCCAGCTCAACATCTAGTACGTATCTCCTGAGACCCCCTCCCCATTTATCCTGTTGTAACACTGTGTGCCTGCCAGACAAACATGCCTTTATCATAAACAAATAACAACAAACAATATCCTTCCTTTAGCTTCACCATTCTCGCTGCTCTCTTCCGGCAAACACTGTACCTTTCTGAACTGTGTCCTGGTGAAGAGAAAAGATGCAGTCATTAAGGCAGGAGTGTAGCCCTCGAAAGGCTGCTTTACTGTCTTTTCGTGTTTTTGTATTTTCTGCAAGAAGGTGAAATTCAGAATCCGTTGGCGAAAGCTATTTCAAGAAAGTCCATTGGGAAGTTGTAAAAAGCGGGTCTCAAAAACTGCCATTTGTAGCGGCTCCACACAGCCCGCCATCAACGCCAAGCGGCTGCACCTCTAAGGTGAAATCAAAAATAGATTGGAGGGGTGGTGCCCCGTTTTGGTGGCTTTAGACTTTTGGAAGTACTGGCCGACACTCTGCCTTGGATGTTGCGCGCCATGCTAAAATCGAAATCGGAAAGGCCAGGTGTTGTATCCATGATTCACATATGTATTGCACCAGAAACCCTGTAGATCTACTTTGTGAACAAAATTTTCCAGTAATGTGCAGAGGAGTCTCTCAGCGGATGGATCACAGCCGTAAAAGTCCGAAAGCAAGAAATCGAGTTGCGTTTTCTCCATCGAAGAAGGAAAAATGCAAAACTATCACCAAGGACATTGTTGGTTTGAAGAAAAATACGAGAGCGCTTCTTTGCAGGAAGACAATGGCTCGCTCTTGGACTCGTCACCATTATCGCCAGCCACTCGACCGTGGAGGGTGTTCGTTTCGTGGAAATGAAATTGCTAGTGGATGTTATTGCTGCAATTTGTGTCTGTTCGGTGGAAGTGTTACTCTTCAAGAAGACCGTGCACTGCACCAAGGTTTTGTGTCTCTGTGTGTGTGTGTGCTGGAGTGTTCTCAGTGCGACCATAAGATGCATGTGCTTCTCTCAAGCTGTTGGTCTGCCAAGCAGCCATGCAGTACAAACATCAGGGCCATGATGGCCATGCGCTTGGATGGTAGTGGACCTTCAGATGTGGAAAAAATTGCCACTGTAATGGACATGCCTCCTCCAAGCAACAAGCACAGTCAGACACGAGTTCAGTTCTTGACGCTGTGGAAAACGTTGCAAAGGAATCAGTTAATGCATTGGCAAAGGAGATCCGTGCCTTGACCCGAGAGAGAAAGACGATGACACGTCAACAGTGGTCAATGTGTCCATGAGCTTTGATGGCTCTTAGTCGACTAGAGGTTTTGCATCAAAGTATGGTTTCTCGTCTGCAAATAGCACTGCAACGAAGAAGGTCCTGGACTGGCACACGGCGTCTAGTATTTGCAAGAAGTGTTTTGTCTTGGAGCATAGGAAGGACGAGGACTTCCCAGAATGAACTGCTGAGAAAGAAGCTCATGACGAGCAGTGTTTTCGCAATCACAGTGGTTCTGTGAAGTCGATGGATGTAGATGTAGCTGAAATTTTATGGAGCTCATCTGTGGAGAAGCACCAGCTGCGCTGTACCACTTTTGTTGGGGATGGTGATTCGTTTTCCTTCGGTCGTGTCAGACAGCTGAAGCCATATGGCCCAGACCATGAGGTGGAGAAGGAAGAATGTGTTGGCCATGTGCAAAAGTGAATGGGGACAGGACTGCGCAATGCTGTCAAGTGCAAACAAGGGAAAGAAACTTTCTGATGGAACATTACTGGCCATGATCGTCTCACCAAAAAACGAATCAATTTGCTTCAAATATACTACGGAAAGGCTATCCGCAATAATGTTAGCGATGTCAAGGCTGCGCAGAGAGCTGTTATGGAAGAGGTGCTGAAAGAGCTCAACATCACTGTGAGCAGTGGAAGCAGGGCAGTCATTGTGAAGAAAGATGTCCAGCGCCAACATCGGTTCACACAGTGATCTACCCCTGAGTGGAAAGAGTGCCAGCAAAGAAATCGCAGAGCCCATCTTGGGTATGAGGATGATGCGGAGGAGCAAGAAGGCACTACCTACGGGCCTGGCATGTTTGGACCTGATGGGGAAACCCCTAAACTTGGTGACAGATGTCAATGCCAGCCAGTGACCTGACAAATGAACCCGCCATTGTCAAACCTGCAGGGCATTGCTGAAGGGTCAATAGAGAGGTATGGGCTGTCCACCTTATGCTGACTAAATATATTTTTTACCTTTGTTTCTTTGGTCAGTGTAGTGTATGGGTTCAAGGTTTGAGACTTGTAACTCACGCTCTGGCTAAGCAAGGAGAGATGAGTTTGCCATTACAATAGCAACAATACTACAATTGGCGACCACGATGGCGGCCAAAGTTGGCGCTCTCCGGGATTTTCATCCAAAATCCGACGACATAAGCAAGTATTTGGAGCGTTTCAATTTGCTCTGCGTCACGAACGACATCCCGGCGGCCCGGAGAAGAAGAAGGCTTTGCTGCTGACGAGCATCGGCACAGAGACATGCCATGTGTTGCGTTCCCTTCTTCGCCCGAAATCGCCAGTTGACATAGGATTGTCCGACATTAAGACGGTGCTAAAGGACCACTTTGCTCCAAAGTGCGTGACGATCGCCAAACACTTCAATTTTTTCACCGTGATCAACACTCGGGCGAATCGATCGCCAAAATTATGGCAGAGTTGCGTCAACTGGCCACAGACTGTGCCTTTGGCACGTACTTGGAAGAAGCCTTGCGCAACTGGCCTGTATATGGACTCCGGTGTGAAACCACGGAGAGGAATCTTCTCGCGGAACCATCTCTTACTCTCACCACGGCCATGGCGAATGCCGAGGCTTCCGAGGCTTCCGAGGCTTCCGAGGCTTCCGAGGCTTCCGAGGCTTCGGAGTTGGCAAAGAATGAGGCATCGACAGTGCGTGCTCTCACACACAGAGCGCAGTGAACGCAGTGACTACCGGCAAGCGACAACCTATCTCCAGGAAGGGTAGTGATGAATGCTATCACTGCGGAGGAAAGCACGAATCGAGTTCTTGTCGCTTCAAGGAGGTGGACTATCACAACTGTGGGAAGAGAGGACACTTGGCCACCAGAGTTCGTCGTGCCAAGAAGATTTCAGATCGGCCAGCCGCTTGAAAGCGAGTACCAAGACGAATGAAGGCCGCGAAGAGACCGATCTGGAGGAGGAGGAGTTCACCAGGACAATTGGCGGCGGTCAACACAGAAAACAACCATGGATGACGACCATGTCAGTAAATGGATAAGATGTGAGCTGGGAGATCGACACCGGCACCGCATGGACGCTGATAAGCACAAACTCAGTGGCGAGTTCTGGTCTATGTCTGGGACAGCTGAGACCTTGTCGAACGACTCTCAGAACGTACACAGGCCAGACTATTGAGACTGCAGGTGAAACAGGCGTCAACGTAGAGCATACAGGACAGAAAAAATCTGATCCTCATTGTCATCAAGCGTGACGGACCAAGTCTGCTGGGAAGAGATTGGCTCTCTAGACTGAAGCTGGACTGGACTTGAGTGGGTAAGGTGCAGTCTACTGGAAACTCACCAGCACGTCTGGGACCACTGTTCAAGAAGTACGCTGCAATTTTTGAGTCTGGATTAGGTACAGCTACAGGCGTCAAGGCAACTCTTCGGTTGAGGGATGGCGCTGTTCCTAAGTTCTGTCGCCGAAGACCCGTGCCATTCTCATTGTAAGAAGCATTGGGATGTGAGCCTGATCGCCTGGAGAGGGAAGGACAATAGAACTGGTGTCATCCAGTGAGTAAGCCACTGTGTAGTTGGTGGTGTCAAAGCCTGATGGTACTGTGCGATTGTGTGGTGACTCCAAAGTGACTCTCGATTGACAGCTACACGTGGACAGCTAACCGTTACCATCAACAGAAGAGATACGCCATGCCCTGAGCGGAAGACAGCGTTTCACGAAGCTGAATTTGTCACAGGCAAACTAGCAACTTTGCCTGGATGAAAGCAGCAAGACATTGGTTAGGCTGAAGACACACAAAGGCCTCTATGAATTGAAGCGTTTGCCTTACGGTGTTGCATCGGCACCAGCCATCTTCCAGGAGTTGATGGACCAGCTCCTTCAAGGAATTAAGATGGTGGTAAGCCATGTGGATGACGTTCCAGTGTCTGATGGAACGGATGAGGAACATCTCATGGAACGGATGAGGAACATCTCAAACACCTGGAAGAGGTGCTGCGTCGTTTGCATGACACTGGTTTATGCAAGAAAAACCAAACTTGTCTCTTTTTCCAAGAAGGGGTCGTGTATAAAGGTGAGATCTTTGCTACTGAAGGACTCAGGCCTACCGACAAGAAGGTCAGCGCCATTGTGAATGCACATTGTTCAACGATCGTGAGCGAACTCAAGGAATTTTTGGACATGGTCAATTTTCATCATCGCCACTTACCAAGGCTGTCTACCATTGCACAACCATTCACAGCGATGCTGAAGGTTGGACAGCCGCAAGAGTGGAAGTCTCTCGTGGTTCAGTAACGACAAGCATTTGAGGACATGAAGGCCTTATTGGGCAAGGCACCTGTGCTGGAGCATTATCGCGTAGATATGCCTTTGGTACTGGCTTCTGATGCATTGCAGCATGGATTGGGAGCAGTACTATCTTACCGGTATCCGGATGGGCCGGAGAAGCCGATTGCGTACGCTTCACGTACTCTCTCTGCAAGCAAAAGCAACTACTCCCAACTCATAAAAGGAGGCACTTGCTATCATTTTGGCGCGAAGAAGTGCCACATTTACCTGTTTGGACGCCAGTTCATTTTGGTCACTGGCCATTGAAGAAGATCTCAGGATGGAAAGAAGCGGTACCCTCTTTACCTGCAGCACGCCTTAGGCCGTCCAGTCCTGACTTTTGGGCCGCAGTTACACATTTGGATTATTAGTATCAAGGCACCTTAGCCTTTCGGCCGTGCACATGCATGCATGTATGCCATGGTGTTGCATGCATGTTGCTGTCAATCAGCCTTACATGTGTATTGTTTTTCCACCAACTGATCTCACTTTGCTTGCCTCTAGCACTTGTAGATTTTTGTAGTTATTTTGTAGTTATGATGTAGCTGAGGCGACACTATAAAAGACTGTGTTTTTGATGTAGAAGCCGGTCCGCAGTAAATTCACCTCGCCGAGCGAAGAGCGCAGTTCGTTGTCACATATGGTGTGAGTTGGACTTTGGGACGAACGTTGCCGTTTGCAACATTGTCAATTTCCTGACCATCACGTATTCTAGTAGTCGACGAACGTGAATGTCGGGTCGGCGCAGTCGTGGTTTGTAGGTTCTCAAGCCTGGTGACCATGAGGCGTGGTGGCAAGAAGACGGTCAGGCCAGATCGTCTTGACTACCACGTGCTCGGAGGAGCGCTTTGTTCGGTTGAGACGACAGGGTCAGGGTTGGCTGGAGACAGAGCCTCGCACGCTTCTTCCAAAACCCGTTCGTCGCAGTCGCGCTCGTCGCACGCAGCGGAAATAAGGCTGGACGAACTGAGGGCTGTTCAAACAACTGGAACGGGAAGAAGAATACTTGGAACGAGAGCAGGCAGAAGTCAGACGAGCACGGGAGCTAGTGAAAGTTGAAACCACGGTGCGAATGAGCCGTCTCTCTCTCTGTCCAGTTCTCTGTCCAGTCTTACGAGTCAAGCGTGTCGAAACTCGTAGACGGACTGGCGAGCTCAGAACGTCAGACTGGCGTCTGTCGCCGTACAAAAACCATGAGCGAAGTCATTGAAGAATGGAGAGCCGTGGTACACGAGAACGCTTCGAAACAGCTGGAGAAGGAAGAACGCGATGATGCGTCCGCGTCAGCACATGCGGAGGCCAAGAAGGCAGAGTGGCCGGCACCGGAATCGGCATTTGGAACGCTGGGAAGCTAACAGTCGGTGAGTGCACGTGCGCACGCAGAGATTCCTGTTGCAGCTGAGGTCTTCAGGGGCGAAGGACAGCGAGAATCTAGTTTTCAATGCCACGACACTCAGCAATACAGGGTGACGCCAGTCGTAGGACGACGCCGCTGACCGCACGTTTCGTCAGGAGGCCAGTGGTGAAATCGAACGTCTCGCCCGAAGTCAGTGAGGCGGAAGTGCTGGCGCCACGGCACTATCTCCTGTGAGAGCGGCAGCTTCTTGAACAACAGATAGCGTCTGTTGTAGAAGACACGCGAGAGCTTCTGTAACGCGTGGATGATCCCAGTGGAGGCGTACCTCCGCGGGCAACGGGCACCCGAGAACTCTGGCTGCTGAGTGAGCGGCGTCCGCAAGACGTTGGCGGCAAGGCTTTGGCTTCTCAAGTTGCACAGCTGGCCGGCGCCTACACGCAAGACCAATGGTCATCCGACGAGCCAGCACGGGCTCGAGACCATACGTTGGGTGTCTCGTTCGAGTCCCGCGTTTTGCAGGGTCCGGAAGCGTCGTCGCAACGACCATCGGTGGCACCTCCGCCCCTGGTTCATGTGGAGAGTCCTCCTGAACAGACTTCCGGGGTCCGGAGATGCGATGCTAGCGACGCGCCGGAAGTTGCGCCGACGCAACGCCCTCCAGTCGTCCTGAACCAGAAAGCAGCTATGAACAACCATTCACCTATTGCCGTCGCGGTCGAAGAGGCCCCGAAGCTGGACATACTTGAAGTCGATGGCCAGGCTCGACGATACCCATTCTTCAGATTGCAAGTCCAGAAAGCGCGAGACTCAGGCCGCTACAGTGACGTGAAGATGCTGGGGCTCCTGAGAACAAAACTCAAGGGCGCAGCCTACGAAGGCGTGAGCTCTTGTTTACTCACCGGTGCAAGCCTCCAGGACGTCCTGGACGTCATAGCCAGGAGGTTTGGCAGCCCCAGGACTGTTGTCAAGGCGGTGACAGACGGCTTGCTCAAGTGTGGAAAAGTCAGAAGTGGCGACACTAACGACCTGACGTTGTACTCAGTTCAAGCAGAAAAAGTCCTTGCTGTGCTCAAGTCGATGAGTCGTGAGAACGAACTCAACAACCTCCGATCCCTAGCGACTCTTGTGGCCACGCTTCCACAACTGGACGTCGACAGGTGAGGGGCAAATGGTCGCTAGTTGGAGAGTGAAGGCTCAGCGGTGACCTTCGTCACCTTCCTCTCCGGCCTCGTGGAGGAGCGGCAGTACGCCCGGCCCGTTGGAAGCTGCCGGGCACTGGTGCCACAACTACGACGGATCATTGAATGATGACCTCTGCTGCTATGAAACCGACCACTGCTGGTGCCGGACCGTCTTCTGACCGCGCGGCGCCAGACCGCATTGCTGGTTCACTCAAATGGTACTTCTGCGATGGACCGCATCCAGTGCGCAGATGTACGAAGCTTGCCCAGTTGCCAGTAGCTGACCGTCACAAGTGGGTCAGGGATGCTCGAGCCTGTGACTGGTGCCTTTCTACCAAGTATGCGAAGCAGGACTGCACCCGTACCAAAAGCTGCGGCAAGGATGGGTGCACTTTGCAACATCACCGCTTACTCCACGGAAAAGCGAAGTCAACAGCGGCGGTTGGAGTCATCAACTGCGACAAGTTTGCTGTCCTGATGAAGACCGTAACTGTCAACATCAGTGGACCGGGAGGCCGGACTACCTGTGTGGCATACCTAGGCGAGGGCAGCGCGATCACACTGATGACAGCGGAGCTTGCGACGAGGATTTGCTGTGCTGGTGAGAAGCGGGAGCTTCGCATTCAAACCGTGGGTGGGAGATCAATCCAGCAGGCTGAGGTAGTGTCAATAACACTGCAGAACGCGTCAACAAAAAGACAGTTCGTCCTAAAGGATGTCTATGCTGTGAAGGAACTCGCTCTTGGGCAGCAGCAAACGGTCACAGACGAGTTCATCAGCATTCACCCGGAGATCACTCAGCACAATTTGCCGGATCTGTGCAGGCGACCCGAGATGCTGATCGGGATGGATCAGGCGCAACTAATCGCCACCCGGTAGATCAAGCCAGCATCTAGAAATGGTCCGATACTCCAAAGAATTCTTCTTGGGTGGTCAGTCACTGGGTAAGTCACTGCTGACAGCGACGCAGGCAATTACGTGCGCTCTGTTCATCATGTAATGCCGGCGCAGTGCGACCAGGAGACGAACCTGCTAGAATTAGTTCAGGACACGTGGCGAACTGAAACCTTCAGCTGCAAATACAACAGCGAGAACGTCGGCAGTTGAGAAGATAGAGAGGCGGAAGTCATGCTACAACAACTCGTTCGACATAACGGAACGCGATGGGAAGCACCTCTTCTACGGCGAGATCAAACAAGTTTTTCCCGCCAGCCGAGGGATGGCTCGCAGGCGAGCGGTGAACTTTGAGAAGCTGGATCGCAGCGAAGCAGCGGGAGACGGGTTCGCCAACAAGTGCTATGAACGGATGGCGAAGATGATTCAGGACGGCCACTTCCGCAAGCTCTCCTCTGAGGAAGCTGAGCGACAACCCGGAAATACCTGGTATCTACTGCTGCTTGCCGTGAGCAATCCGAATAAACCTGCGAAGGTGCGTCTCGTCCTAGATGCAACGGCGCGCATTGGAGGCAAGTGTCTCAATGATTTCCTGCTCAAAGGGCCTGACTACTTTAATGCGATCCCAGGCATCTTGCTCCAGTGGCGGGAACGTCGGGTTGCACTCACTTCAGATGTCATTGCGATGTTCAGTCAGGTGCTGGTCAGGGAAGATGACCTGCCGTCACAGCGTTTCCTTTGGCGTGGACGGGAACGTGTGGGAGACTACGATAGCTATGAATCGCCGGTTGTCCTGTTTGGTGCGAAATGTTCGCTGAGTGTCGCAGAGAACTGCTTCCGACGTACGGCAAGGGAGTTCACGACCGATGCTGATGTGCAACAGGCTGCGATGGAGGATACTTACGTGGATGACGTTATCACCGGAGCAGATGATGCTGACTCGGCAGTACGACCTGCCCGCGGTTTGACAACCATGTTGAAGAAAGGAGGCTTTGAACTTGGACCATGGGTTTCCAACTCGCAGGAAGTGCTCGACGCTCTGCAACCGGTGTCAGACCTCGTGGGGCCAACAGAAGTGATGCTAGATACCAAGTGCCGTGAAGAAACTCAAATCTGTGTACAACAAACACTGGGAGTGGTGTGGCTACCGTCGTCCGACTGTCTATCCTACCGAAGCAAGGTGACTGCTGTCGACGTTGCGACAAAGCGCAACATCCTGGCTACCGTTATGTCGGCCTATGACCCCCTCGGTTTGTTAGCGCCATGGTTGCTCAGGCCTCGAATGCTCATCCAGGAGCTCTGGCGATGGAAGCTAGAATGGGATGAAGCAGTGCCGGAGGACATCCTCCACAACTGGAAGGAGTGGGTCGTCGAGTTGGCGTCCGTTGATGAAGTATGTATCCCGAGATACCTGTTCAGCATCTGCGTGGCGGAAGAACTCGCAGCGCGTGTGTTCTGTGATGCCAGTCTGTCAGGGTCCGCCGTGGGGTATACTATCGCTGGGTGGATGCCACCAAAGGGGTGGGTGTAGCTCTAGCCTGTGCAAGAGCAAGGGTGGAGCCGATAAAGAACCTGACAGTTCCGCGTCTAGAACTGCAAGCTGCTGTTCTGGTGAGTCGGATGCTACTGGCGCTACGCCAAAGCTCACGACAGGATATTGCATCTGCAACGTGTTGGGGTGACTCTCAAAATGTCCTGGCGTGGATTCGCGCTACTGACAGGCATTTTCACACATTTGTGGCTAACCGGGTGGCAGAAGCACGTGATGCCACGAGGCCAGCTGACTGGCGGTGCGTACCTACGCAGCTAAACATCGCAGATGGAGCTTCTCGAGGACAGACCCAGCCGGAAGTCCGTAGCTCCCAGTGGTTCTCTGGGCCAAGTTTCCTGTGGCAAGACGAGAGCGCCTGGCTGGAGCAACCATAGGCGAACCAGTGGTGTTGTCTGAGGCCGTACGTTGTGGAGCCTGTATTCTGGTATGGCTTTCCTGTACAGGTGGAGTGGTATAACATTGTAGGCTGCTCCTGTATCCGGCTGGAATCGTAGGAAATCCGCTGACTCCAGCCGAAGAGACACTTGTTCATCATCGTCCTTTCTTGTGGCCGACATTGTGAAAATGTGTGTCGATTCCTCCGGCTCCTCCTCTCACTACACAGTGCGAACAGCAGATGCTCTGCCACTTGGGCATTTCACCTCAACATGGTCGCCTTCTCCGCATTGTCGGCAGTTCTTCCCATATGCTGGGCACAGTTCCCTTTCCGTTAAATCATGAGCTCGACAACAATTTCGGGACTCAGGTTCGTTCTGGTTCTGTGTTCTCATCTTTGGCATCCTCCTGGACTCAACTGCTCATGGCCAGCAATGCAATGACACGCACACAACGAGCGCCGGTCTATTTTCACAAAAAAATTGCCGTCACGATTTTTACCCGTAGATCTTTTTGACTGGAGGAGCCTTTCTTTCTTTT
>JAOWAR010153794.1:0-11041 GCA_028571005.1 Clathrina lutea
CTCCCTCCCAGTCCCTCTCTCCCTCCCTAAGCCATCGCAGCTGCTCCTGCCTCGTGCTAAGTCTTCATTATATCAACTCTTTCTGTTTTCGATCGGCAGCCTTGTGGAATTCTCTGCCCCACAGTATTCAATCCTTGAAGAGCAGCACCAGTTTTCGTAATTCCTTAGAAGAGCATTGAGCTCGTATAAGTTTAGTGTTACAAAGAATGTTCCTTGTTATTTTTTTTTTTCTTTTCACCTCTTTATCAAAACGTACTCTACTTTTATTGTCACTCAAGGAGACCCCCTTGATTAGGGCAATCCAACCCTATTGGGGAATCCATAAATAACAATAACAATAGCAATAACACCGTCCAGCATCCGAAAGAAAACCTTTCTAGCAAGCTGAAGAGAGACCGCTTATCAGGGATGTCAATGCACAACAAACTGAACAAGATGGAAATACGGCAAGCAGTTCTGGCACGTGGCACTTCAGGACACAAGATGCTCATGGGCAGCACCATGCAATGTGTGTCAGTGAAATTTACCCTTCGATCTGGGTTATGCTGCATTGTTAGCTGGGTAGGTCAGACTGTCCAGCTGTTGGAGTATTGTATTATCTAGATTTAGTTTTAATAGATAACCAACCATCGATGCTAAGTATGAGCACAACCATATGCTCTTGCTGTCCGGGTGTGAGTACGCAAGCTCGTCATGAAGAATTCATGCAGCAGATTTCATTGTCACCTATGCAAGCTGAACACTTCCCTATATAATCAAAGACGGCATAATGATCAAGGCATGTTCAGTCCCTGTGACGCCAGCCAAGAACTCCGGCACCATTTTAGTTTTTCCTCTTTTCACAACGTTTCGACCTGATTGCACAGCTAGCCCAGGCTTTCCGGTCAGGCTTTTCTTGGCTGATCATGACCAGTGACCAGTGGAGATTCATGAATATAGTAGTCCACGTGATGCTACCCTTTGAATCCTGCACTGTGTTGTTTGTCACTATGAGTAATGCGGCTCCAAATACTGAATACCCTCATGATAAGTTTCAAATATAGAAGCCAAGAAAGACATTATGGGCAACACAAAGAGGATTTTATTCAAGTTTGAATAGAGTGTGTTCATGAGAGCTCTTGCTAAGTTACTACTGCCGGGCTGAAGAGGCCCAGCTTCGTCATCTTTACAAATTGTGCTTGATGAATTTGATCAACTTTTCCAGCACGTCATCAGCATTTGGGTTGTGTATCAGCCTCTGCAAGTAGGACGGGTTTGGCCAGGTCGGCTTGAGTCCAGCGTGGAATGCGTGCAGCTCCAGCTCATAAATTGCTAGGCTGACTGGGACATTGCTCGCCTTCAGCTTTCGCTCATACATCTCACCCTCGCTGCGGAGAACGTCAAAACCCGCAAGCACCAAGAACGTCGGAGCTACGCCGCTTGTGTTCTTGGTGAGAAGAGGTGAACTCTGATCGGATAAAAGGCGGGCTGCGTACGGATACTTGTCGGCTGATGGCACTTCGATGTCTACATCCTCCCCTGAGAACCGACGCAAGGCCAGCCCCCACAGTTCAGGTGGAAGCAGTGTTGGTGATTTTGACTCCAGGTTTTTGCTCAGGCTGAGGTTTCCCCAAAGATAGAGGCTCGAGTAGGCTACAAACAGGTCCACCTCGTCACCCATGAGGCTCTCTTCAACGTAGGATTTTAAGTCAAACGTCAGGAGTTGAAGGAATGGGTAGATGAGGGCCTGTGAGCGAAGATTTTTCCGTCCTGTTTCTCGCCATTTCAAGGCCACAGCGGCGGCCAGGCCTCCACCAGCGCTGTCACCGACAATTGAGATGGAGTCATTGTCAATTCCTGGATACTCGTTGTCGGCTAGTGACGTTATCACTGCTAAGCAGTCGTGAAACGCGGCAGGAAAGGGGTGCTCCGGAGCCAGGCGATATCTGCACAAAAAAGTACAAATGCCACTGATCAGCTCAGGGACGTTTTGTCAGATCGTCCACTGCATGGTCTAGCAAACATCAAATCCGTCCTCTCAGCATGCTGCTGGGGTCAGGATTATTCCTGCTTGGTACACTGAGCCATTGAACATCGATATCACATGCGGTATGAGCAAGGCACATGTGACTTGGCTCAGGTGGGTCGAGATAAGACCATATTCGGAAAGTTCCCCTTCCAGTTAAACCATTTCTGCTTTTACATCTTCACGACTTCCACGAGACAGGTCAATAAACATGCAAGACTACGTTTCGGGAGCACTGTGGCTCAATTCCTCAGGTCAAAGCAGGCAGTAATGACAGTTACACCACTAGCTATGTGCAATCGGACATGCTACTACTTCCACTAAATCAGACTAGGAAGTTTGCACTAATATTCACACAATAAACACTTGGCACTAGTATTCGCACTAAAATCTTGGTAGTCCTTCAACGAGCGCGGCTTTTTCAACTTTTTCAACGAAATGGCTACAGCAGGAGTTATGTGACACGAGCTGCAAAGAAACAAGAGAAGCCTAAGGATCACACACACCACTGAACCAGAGATTGCTAGGAGAGCTGTCGCCCCCTATGTGAGAGGTGTGAGCGAGCCACTTGCAAGATTGCATAGACCATTTGGGCATTGGCTTGGTCCACAAGCCCAGGCAGTGGGAATGGGAACTGTGTGATGGCATCAAAGACAAAACTCCTGTCAACCAGCAGAAAGGAGTCGTTTACTCCATTCCATGTAGCGACTGTCCGAAAGAAAAAACATTGGGGAGGCTCTGCGAACCATGGAAGTACGTCTGAAGGAACATGAGAAGCATAAGAAATGGGCAAAATTGAAAAGTCTGCAGTGGCTGAACATGCACATGTCCTGGAGCACTCCATTGCTTGGAAAGAAGCAAAAGTGATTGACAGAGAAAAGAGCATGATAGAGAGACGAGTGAAGGAAGCCTTGCACATCGCTAATGCAGGAGAGCGGACCATGAATAAGGACAAAGAAATTGAAATCAGCAAGCTCTGGATCAACTTGGTGAAGGAGTAGATGCTTTCAGACATTTAACACCATCACAAGGACTACCAAGACTTTAATGTGAATTCTAGTGCCAAGTGTTTATTCACGGTGTGAATATTAGTGCAAACTTCCTAGCCTGATTTAGTGGAAGTAGTAGCACGTCCGATTGCATATAGCTAGTGGTGCAACTGTCATAACTGCCTGCTTTGACCTGGGGAAGGGAGCCACAGTGCTCCCGAAACGTCGTCTTGCACGTTTATTGACCTGTCTTGTGGAAGTCGTGAAGATGTCAATATTCGAGGGTCAAGAATTTTGTGGTTTGACATTTCTGCTTTTTTTTTGTCAGTTACACTTCTATTCTTCAAATGACATGTCAAAGGACCATCCTTACCAAATATGGGCATTGTCGGTACAACCACCCTAAGGGCATGCTTTTTGTGCTATTATTCTCTCCATTTTCCTCACAACTTGACAACTTGACAACTGGACATGGGAGATCACACTTTACCAGAAAGGTTCCTGTTTCTCCCTTCCTCTCTTGGAGTGGTTGACACCTTAATGGCCGTTGAAAATGTTGTGCGACATTCCTTCTGCGGATCTCTTTTTTCCCCGTTGCTGTTTATAGTGACAATTAAGCACGTTGGCACCGCATATCGAACGGCGGACTTCTTGGCGCAATTTTTTTGTCGTCACAAATTGAAGTTAGCCACGCACCTTTTTTAAATGGGAGAAAAGTCAAAGACGGAGCTGTTCTTCCGGGGGCCCGACTTGTGTTTTAGAGAGTTCAAGTCCGATCAGAACAAAAGAAAGTCATCTCTTTAAACCATCAGGAAAAATTGAAAACCATCAGAATTTCATTGACTTCAGACTTTCCTCAACTTGACAGAGTGAAATAGGGCAGGTTTCTGAATGCTGGCTCATAAAGTAAAGGATATCATCCCCTGGTTCTGAAAGACGAGCAATCGTGTCCTGTCCTTCAACTTACCCTATAGAGACGACGGCAAGCTGACTCATTTCACACAGTTTCAAGCAAATAGGATGGTGGGAATCTGTGAAAGGAAATTTGACATGGCGAGGAAAAAGCAGTTTGAGGTCTCAGCAGGTCAAACCCGGCCGAACCGGTCAGAGGCGCAGAGGGACGCGGTTGATGCCCGTGGCAAGAGAAACCTTCATATCATCGGGTGAAACTGCATGTCAAACAATGATCAACTTCAAATTGGTGTGGGTGGCCGGCTGCAGGCCTCGGCAACACATCACTTGGCAACACATCACTTGAAATGTGGGTGTGCTCTCCAATGTGGCATTAACTTGCTTGCACCAAAGCATCTTACCAATTGAGCCAGTAATGAAGCCGCCACCGTGGATGTAAACGACGACTGGTAGCTTCTTATGTCGTGCTACACCCACTGGCCTGTACAGTCTGACAGGTACTCCGTCAATGCTCGTATCTTCTGTGCTCACACTGTCAAGCTTTACTTTCCCTCCTCCGTGAGAGAACAACTCGCGCGAGAGGTCAAACTTGGACCTTCCCGTGAAGTACGCAAGCCGTGAGCACATGGTTCCAGACTATGGAAGTGAAAACAGAAAAAAAACTCTGCAAGTCGATTGTCAGCGGCAGCTCGGCTTACTAGAATTGCAGTGTATGCTGACTAGTGAACATTGTTGCCATAAATAATCGCTTTCCAACGTTTCCATATAGTGATAGTCATTTAAAACAATTTGAAACTATGCTGAGTAACCATAGTAATGCCGCCAGGGCTGTTGTGTGTCAGATTTCTCCAAGGACTGGCACTTAACTTGTTATTCCAAGCTTATACATTCAGTCGGTGTATCACCACTGTGCGTTTGCGTGTGCATGCTCCCAAGCTCAAGTTGAGGAAATGCCAGCACGGAGCCATCCGATTCTCCAATTCTACTGGCCAATAACTAGCTACCCTGCATATGACACATCTAGACCAGGACTTATATCGGGTCGTCAATGAATCAAGTTTTGATCTTCCCATCGTAAAACCTAAGGCCCAATCCACGCATGCATTCAAAGGACTTTCCCAACACAATCATGCTGTGAGAAGGTATCTTGGTACACATGCATGCGGTGGGAAGGTATGTCCTAGTGCAAGTAAACAGGCTAGCCTACCCGCGCCATCGACTAAGCTGCACGCAGACACAGCTCTAAAAGCTACCGATTGTCATTAGCTATAGGGGGCGGAGCTTCGAAGTGTACTTACGGGAATCGGCAGCATGTGACGTATACAGAAGGCCATGAAACGAGAGTTCATGGGCACCTCAGTTGGGAAGCGAGAAAGAGGCTGGAAGAAAACGGCCAGACCCACCGTTATCGCTAAGCTTCCGAGAAAACACGCCTTTCCAATCCGCCCCATCCTCGACCGGCGAGAGATTCCGAAATCAAACCCTGGACGTTTAGCGGTAATAGGCGCACGTAGATCTACGCGGTGCAGACTTGTCCGAAGTGAAGAGTTGTAGCAGCCTATGTTGTAGCAGCCTCGTGTTGGAAGAAGCGCAGAGCTTGGACCGACTGGCTGGAGCTTCAGTCCCCTGTCACTAGTAGCAGCTATCGACAAGCGCTGTTGAATCACCCGTGGTAGAGCTATTCGTGTGATCGATAGCGTTCATTCAATCGCAAAGCTCATGACCCCTTGCATGCCCCTGCAAGAGCTGGACCTACACTATAAAAGGTAGCCGCCAGTCCGAGTTTTCAACCGCGGCCGAGGACCTCAATCGACAAATAAACAGGCGGATTGCAAGATCAAGTAATTTACTTTTCGCACCAAACGTCGTGCCCCACGGCGCAGCGCGTCTCAAACTGCACCGGCGGCGCTGATTCGGAGCCGGAGCGGCGGCCTTCTGCTAATTGCGGCAAAGACTGAGGTCACGCCGATCCGGCCATTTTGGAGCAACCCACTACCATGTATACCACGGCACTCAGTTCAGCTTGTGCTGATGGCACAATCTGAGAATATGGCCTACATCGAATTCTTTGAGAAAAGTGCCTACATCGATGATTTTTCTCTTTGAGAAAAGTGCCTACATCGATGAGAAGAGGCGCCTTTTTCTTCTGAGGCAATGCTCGCTCCGGCCAAGAGTAATCCTTCTATACTCCCACGTGACCGCGCATTCAGACCAGTGGCCTGGAGGACGAAAAGGTAAGCGATGTAGGATGAAGATGACGACGGATTGACAGCGGTTATGTTGGTTCATGAGCAATGTACGAGAAAAAGGCTTCTTGTATGCTCTGCATGCGCGGCCCAAGAATTTTTTAGTATTTTCGGAGAAAAATTCGCTTTGCCAATAGCATAACGTGCTAACTGAATACTACGCTGGATAAAAAAAAATTGACAAAGATGAACTAACAGTGGGCGTTTGGTATCACGTGATATGGAGCTCGATTGCGTTGATTGAAACTCAAAACTGAAAAGCGTCTTTGCCCGCTCCCGCCCCGGATCCAGCCGGTAGTAAGAAAGAAATCAAGAAGCTCTTTGGTCAAGGCCTAATAATTATCTCGTTGTCCCACAGCCTCGGAATGCATTTTGAAAATTGAAAACGGGATCCTCTCATCAGATGCAGGTCACGTTGAAAACTGAGCAGATTTTTTTTTAATTTTTGGCCAATTCGAAGTGCTAAATTTAGACTTTCCAGTTTTTGAAAACTCTCACGGACTACATCACAAAAAATGATTCTAAAACGTAGAGTCGTTTCTCAGTAGAAGCCGGCTCCCTGATGAAAGCTATCCGAACAAAGTCTACTACTTGACCAAAATCAAGACGGGCAAAGCAAGCTGTCCACTAGCTGAGCCAAACAAAATAGCGAAAGAAAAAAAAGAAAACCAGTGAAAGCCGGTGCTCGACCTCAGGAAATGGTGGAAACCGCATTCAAAATTTGGCGTCAAGTGTCGCTGATGTGGTTAGCACAGCTCTGAGTCTCCGAGCAATGACCACTGGGTGATTGCTCTCCGAGCAATGACGACTGGGTACGCGAGCTCTATCAAGAACAAGGACGAGGCGCGTAAAAGACCAAATGAAACGTCAAAACTCTATACGCCGCGCTTGAGGAGGATCGCTAATGTTTGCATCGAGAGACGGAGAGATAAAGCCTATGCAAGGCTCAAGCAAAAAGCAACGAGAACATGAGGCTGTCTGGGTGCTCAGAATCTATTCTCAACCTTTGCCCTGCCGAAAATGATAAACACTTCCTGTCCTGGCAGAGGAGGAAAAATGCGGAGGGAAGGAAGGAAAATTACTACTAAATCAGGCAGCTATCGGCAGACAGTTCAAGTCATTTTCAGCTGACAAGAGCAGGCTGCAGGGGCACAGGTCTCACCAGTCAAAACAGCACCTTCGATAAGTTTCCCAAGTTCTATAAAAAAATAAATTAAAAAAAAAAAAGAAAGAAACACTGTCTTTGCGAACGTCGCTTCCCTCGCCGGCCTTGAAAGCGAGAATGCTTAAAATTGGTAGCGCTGAATTCGGCAAAGGGGGAAGGAAACAATGCTGCCACCGTTTTCGTACCGGGTCGCCAGGGCGGAAACGTATGGCGGAGAAAATTCGGTCGTGCAGCGAGCGGCCTGTTCACTGTCTCGTGCTCGGGCGTGTAGATGTGGCATAACACGGTAGAGGCTATCGGCAAATCGCACAAGAAGAAAAAGACTTCGTCGGTCTTGTCGGTCCGTCCCTTTTCAACACCGAAAGCCAGTGCAAGCACTCACGGTTCTTGCAAGTTAAGATCGCACTGAAAAGAAGAGGGTGACGGTGTGTCGCACGACGGGGTTGACCAAATACTGAGCCCAAGACTCCGAGCAAGTGATTTCCTTGGAGATACCTACACCCAATCGGTGAAGCATCTCCATGTGACCATTCGATGTTGCCGACGATGGCCATCTCGTGCGAGAGCAGAACTCTCCTGTCGTTCTGGCTCTTGACAAGCACAGTCTTCAATATCGGTATTTCGTCAGTTGATAAGTCCGAGCTGCCAACCGCTCCTCCATCCTTGGCGCAGTCTCCAAGTCAGCTAAAGACCACCGATCTCTTGACCTTCCTGCTCTCTAGCCTTTTCTCGTCTTTCTCGACTTGTCAGAATTTCGTGGCCCGTCGTTTGAATGGTACTGACACTTGTCACGTGTCGGTGGAGTCGTGGAGCGTGACGTCACGCATGTTGCGAAAGTCCGCCACACTATCAGAAGACTTTCAACAAGCTTTTCAGGCGACGCAACGAGAAAACGATGAAAGTGGATCATTTGAGTGGGACGAACAGAGAGGAAAGGAGGGTGGGGCGAATGACATTCTTCAATGGAATATTTCATCCGACATAGAGCTTTGGAAACGAGATTGCAACTGCGGGGGCAGGTCTTCTCAGCCTTTTCAAGACAAAGATGGAAGTTTCGAATTTCGGGGCTTTCCTGGAGAGAGCCGAAGAACATCGGTAACATGCTCAAACTCCACACGCAGCGTTGTTGACAAGCTGAGGACATCATGGACCATCATTGACAGGCACTGCAGAATGAGCTCCTTCAAAACAATTCATTCTCTTCATCTCAATGCCACTTGCGAAGCAAGAAACAAAATAGGTATACTCCTCGCACACCTTGCCGACAAAACCTACTATGATTGGGAACTTCTACTTCAGCTCGACCAGCTGCGAAGAAGCCTAAACATTGTAGAGGTATTTTCTGAAAGCCTTCATCCAGCCTTGCAGATGGAAGCGTACTCTTTCAAAGACTTCAAACTTCAAACTGCCAATATTTTATGTTACCAGCTCCACATCAAGAGAATGAAGAACCATTCGTTTCGAGCTGATCTTTTTCACGATGTTCAACTTTGCCCAGAGCATTGCAACGACTTATGGCAGATCCTCAAAGCGATAAACCAGATTTTGTTTCCATCAACACACTCACTTTTTGATCTGTATGAGACTGCAAAAGTTGCCTGCACAGCACAGCCTAGCTTGGGTGTGATGAGGTGTGCAGGAATTTACAGCAATGGCAGCATCTTTCTCAAGCACCGGGAACATTTTTCAGAAGCCGGAAAACACAAGCTCTGTGTTAACTTTACCTGCCACCATCCGATGAAGGCTGCTGCCCGGGTGAATCACGCCTGGTACAAGTTGGACAAGGTGGTGAAACGGTTCGAGCAGTCTCTGCTGAAAGGCATGAATTCATCTCCTATAAAGAGACCTTTTCTACATTGTGGGATGAGCTGTGTCAATATGGGATATGACGAGGGGGACTTCCAGTCAGCGCGTGTTGTTTTAGCCGTTGCTGGTTACATGGCAGTTATAGTGATGGCTTTTGCACTGGCTACCTTTGCACTGAATCGACATCGAATGACCGCTCTCGCCCCTCGTATTGCTGTCTACATCAACGCGGCCTTCCTGGTGTACAGCTTGGACTATCTAGCTTTGCCTTCCAGTGGTTGGGTGGACGTCTGGGCAGCACCATGTTATCCCGACAAAACCTTACGGCTGAGGTCACCGGATGTGTTTGATGCGTGCTCCGCAAATGCTGCAAGGAACATCTTTGTTATCTACCTCATCCTGTGCCTGAGTGTTGTGGCGGCTTACTCCTGGTGTCACCTTATTGGAAACCTATGCATGGAAAACCTACATGAGAGACACAAGACATGCTTGGAGTTTAGGTACGTCTTCGGTTCTGTCACCATTTCGGCTGTGATGACTGCTGTTGTCATGACAACAGCTCGTATTGTTGGATATCCTTTGACTGGCAGCTGTCAGCCGTTGAGAAGAGACTGGTTCTACTATTTCATTATATCTTTCTCTGTAGGCGCAACTATGAATGTCGTCTTCCTCGTGCGTGGAATAGGCAGTCTACTGCGATTGGAATGGCATAGGCGACAGTTTTTTGTGGATGTGAGAAGGGGAATATCACAAACTTCGGAGTTATCCAGGTGTGGGAATAAAGTCATGACCATGTTATCAGCAGGTTGTGACAGAAACTCAGCACTTCGGCGACTCATTCAAATTCTCATGCTCTACTCAGTTGTATCCTGCTGTCATTCCATTACTCTGATTGGCATATACAGCCATATTTTCTTCTCCGACTCAGAAGCAACGACAGAAGAAGCGATTTTACGACATGTCTTATGTCGTATGGTGACCTGTGATCCCAAGGAGTGTCCTCAGCTGCCCAGAAACAGCGTCGTGCCCGTGGTGGTGTTTAACCTCGGAGGGCTGCTTCTCGCGAGCGTGTTCTGTTCGTGGTCTTTCAGCCGTATTTACTGGCGACGATACTTCTTCAACTGGAGACGGGGTCAGACGACAAAATCAAATTCTCTTGCTAAGAGGCTGCATCTCCACACCAAGTTCGAGACTTGAAAGCCACGAACCTCAGCTGCAAAGACTTCCAAAACCTTAAGCGCTGTTGAAAATTGAAGTGGCAATTCCTCAAGAAGCACGGACGGACTGAACCGGTCATTACAGGCTTAACCGGTAACGGTCAATTTGTTCTTGCACCGGGCTCATTGAAGAATAACTTCCTTAACAGTTGCAACGAGCATTTATACAGTGTATCGGAAATCCTTGAGAATACCACACAACCATACTTAATTGCAATATCACAGTGTGTGTGTGTGTGTGTGTGTGTCATATTTGATGTAAAATATAGCTGGACTAGAGGTAAAGGTGAAATGCGACTTGTTGTCAGCAACGCAAAATAGAAAGTTGCAAGAGCTGCAGATGCCACGTTGTGTGTTTGTGTGGGTGGGTGTGCGGGCATGTGTGGGTGTGTATAGGTGTGTGTGTGGGTGTGAGTGTGTGTTTAGGTGTGTGTTTGGGTGTGTGTGGGTGTGTCAGAAATTGAGACAAAACATAGTTGGACCATGTAACGAAGCCAGAACTACCTTTTTCTGGTTCGTCAATAAATCCTCACAGAAATCCCGATCCGACAGCACAACTTCTCTACACACCGACGATTCTTTTCGAAAAGCACTTTATTGCCAAACTCCAAACTCTGATCAGGGCCACACTTCCAAATTCTCTACCACATCCAACTTGTACGTGTTCTCTCCCTCACTGACTGGCTTTTTATAGGCAAACA
>JAOWAR010153805.1:0-11039 GCA_028571005.1 Clathrina lutea
GTTCAGACGTGCAGCCTCTCCGGTCATGCTCTATACCTTGCTGATGACGCCTAACAAGGCAAAAACAGCTGTCCAGGCTTGAGTATGGAGGAGAGCCTGTCATTTTTTGGCACACACACACACACACACACAGGTAGGCACGCATACATGTACACACACGCATGCACACACACACACACACACACACACACCACATGCGGCTGAATGACTAGCCTCCGGCCGCGGGCTTGTGTGTCAAGCTATCTGTCAGTGGTGCCTTGCACAGCCAGTACTGCAGACCCCCTATAGCTTCCACGCGACAGCAGCAAGTTGTATGTACCTCGCAGCTTCTTCAGCTCCAAGTAGTCGTGCCCTGCTGCTTTCAGGCCTTGCATGAACAAATCGAGGCCCACCACATCATCAAGCACCGATTCTGCGTTGACTTCGAGTGAATCAAGGGAAACTGTGACCGCCGCTTCGTCGAACGCAACCTTGACTTTGTCAGCGTGGTTGAAAGTGTGCTGGTTTCGAGCGGCAATGGCCAACCAGAAAAGCTTCCGGTGCTAGGGCACGGCAGTTACTGACTTTGCAGTGGCGTATCTGAGCGACGTTGAGGCACAGCCGAGCGTGTGAAGCCGAAATCGACCTTCTTGCCGTCTGCCTTGCCCACAGCACCGTCCAGGAAGGCCTTCAATACAACTCCATCATTTCAGTACTTCGTCCGCCAAGCCTTGTTCGCCTCCCTCACAACACCTTGACGGGTTTTCTTCGTCGAGTCAGCTGCAGCAAACGCATTGACAAATCGCTTGTAGTCGTTCGTAGGCTTGCTGAAGATCAGAGGAGTCGGAGCCACAACTCCGAAAAGCGTCCGCTGTATTGCACGGTCCAACGGAGCACCTCAACAAGAACTTCATTGAAGTGAAAGAAAACTGGAACTATTGAATGTAGCAGCGCCTGGCAGCGTCATGCATGCATGTGATCGAGATCACGAGCTTGTGTCTATTCTTGCGGCCAATCCCTGGCTGCGCAACCACACCTACGTGCACCCACAATATTGTGTATGTTGGCAAGCAACTTTGACCGGCGCGGCGTCAACTTTTGTCAGTCTGCACAGCATGTGCATGCGCAGTCGCGGACGTAGCTAGCTAGCTGTGTAGATCTGCATCCGAGCCGTACTCTCCATTGCATGTGTCGCCCAGAGTGCGGGTTTGAAACGAAATTGGAATTTGACCCCCCTACCCCCCAAACGAATTTTCTTCGTTTCGCAGGCGGGCTACTGTGAACTTTTGCTATGCTCCCTTATCGGTCGAGGTGCTCCTGTTGATCAGTTGCGATCATCATCCTTATGGTTGTCTGGACCTTCTTGGTTACCGTACAAGGACCAATGGCCTTTATCAAGCCTGCCGACATCAACTTTTGATCAAGTTAAGAATGTAGGAAAGAAGTGTCAGCTGTGCACGTTATTGCAATGCCACCAATCCTTTGTTAGTGGTTACGTCTGTCAAAATGGATGAGGGTCCTGGGACTTTCAAGGCGTTTGTTGCTTTGGAAGTGGCATTGCCTGTCCAGTGTAGAGTTGAGTTCCAAGGCAGAAACAGTCCTCGGACGGAAGTGTTTCTACCAGGAAGTGGTGGACCCGTCTGCTCAGAGAACAGTTCAACGAACATCTCCTTTGCTCACGTACCGTCCATTCTTAGATGAATTGGGAGTTGTTCGACTGACACGTCGTTTACAATGGGCACATCTTGAGCAGAATACTCAGTATCTAATTTTTCCAGCAAAAAACTCCCTCACCCTTCTCTTGCTTCGCCATACACAGATCCAGCGACTCCACCAAGGCGTGAAAGGCTGCTTAGCTTTTCTTCAGCGACGGTTCGTCATCCTTTAGGTCGACGATTGCTCAGGAGTGTCAAGTATCGATGTGTGAAATGCAGAAGAGTGAACACCAACCCTACCTCAGAGTCAACGCCACACCTTTCACCGATCGTGTGATCTATCAGAGGTCCTTTTCTGCCACCGGAGCGGACCACACAGGACCCCTGTTTTTCAAGTCCCCCACCGCAGAACCGAGCAAGGTTTGGATCCTCTTCTTTGTTTGCGCTGCCCTCACAGCAGTTCATCTGCAGCGCGTCCGCAGTACGTCAGCCGATGATTCTCTTCTTGTTTATCGGCGATTTGTGGCTAGTTTTGGAGTTTCGCTTCTGATTAGATTGGAAATTGGCACAGAATTTGTTGCAGCGTCTGAACACCTCCCGGTGGACTGGAAATTCAACCCGCTGACTAGCCCCTGGTATGGCAGCTTTTATGAGTGCATGGTAGGAATTGTTAAGTCTCCTCTCGGAGGTAAGAAGACATCATTTGTAAGTTGACGTAAGTTTAGATATTTGACCTTGGCTTGTTTTTCTTGCCCTGGCCCTCGCTTTTTGCTTTTTCATGCCTTTCCCAGGCTGCCTTTCGTCCATCCAAGCACCGAGCGGGCCATGGCCCCACCAATACATCGTGAACTTGTTTGTCTCCCTCTTCTGAGAAAGCAAAGGTCAGTCTGAGAGTCTGAGATAGATTACTTCAACAAATTGTGGATGTTTAAAAGAACTTCAATTAAGCACGAAAAACAACGCCACAAGAATTGACCTAAGCCAGTTTTCTTTCCATTTTCTTCGGAGGTTTACATGGACACGAGCAATGAAGGGAAGCAATTGCCATCAAACAGTGAACTAAATGCATTCCAAGAGGATAAAATCTAACACGACCTAACACCTGAACTACAAACGTTCAACAGCTATACCTCACACTGTAACAGCCCACTGCTGCTTGAAAAGCTGAAGGGCGGTGAAAAATGACACTCAAATAGCAAATAACACTGCTTTGAGAGAGGGTAGGGAGGATGTCCTTGGCAGAGAGACAGTTTGGGAAGTGGTGTAGATGCAGCAGATCTTCACAGCAAAATAAACCCGCCTGACAACATCCCGAGTTGTGAAGTAAAACTGGTAAGCGACTCAACTTCATCATGTTGTTGATGTAATCCTCTTTTAGGGGTGACTTGTTGCCCTGCCTTTGACCGGTCGAGTCCTCACCAAGTCTTGATTTCCTCGAAGATCTCTGAGAGCCTTGTGGTGTACACATTATAGTCAGAAGGATCTCACATCGGGCTTGGAGGCCGCAAATTCACATGCCCCTGTGCAGACATTGTCACCTGCCGCCCTCAGTGACAGAATGCGATACTGCAGTAAACCCACTAAGCCCTCGCTGTAGCAGTTCGAACTTGGCAAGTACATCGGGTTCACACACTCTCAGGGGGTGGGTATGGGGGGGGGGGGCGGACGCCGAAGTCCACACCACGACATAAGACCTCCTTCGGTAGATGAGTAAGCTCAATACCCGCGAAGGATTTCCAAACCTCCCCACACGTAGATGCTCAACCATGCTGCTGTACTTTGAGGCCAACGTCCAGCGCTGTTTTTGGTCGCAATCAACGAGGAATGAAGAAAAGCGAACGAAGTCACAAATGCTGAGAAAGGAACAAGTACCGCAGTACATCTCTTGAAACCGAGACTTGGCGACGTCCGAGCGCGAACGGCGTTTAGAAAGTTCATCTTTCTGAAAAGATCTAGCTCTCAAAGAGTGCAGAGTGAGGAACCTTTGCTCTAGTCACCCGACATGGAACTCCTTTGGTACGACAGAATCTTTCGAGCAGCTTCGCAGAAAGCGGGTGTTATAAGAAATGGAGTTCACATGGGTACGGACTCGTGGTATTTGGATCACCTCCGCTGGCTGATTCACGTTGTACTTCCGTTTAAAATTTTCGAGCAAGCGATGATGGGATAAAAACTTCAGTTAAACACCAAAAGCACACCAAGATTGACCTTTCAAGGCAGGACCCCCTTGAAATGAGAAAACTGTTCTTTGTAGAGACTTGAGTCCCTCGAACCCGGGCTGGTCCGCGGCCAAATTCTTCGGCGACATTTTCACTATGCATTACGCAATAGCTCCATGTCGCAATTCAGTCATGCAGTTTGAAACAGCCAAACCGCAATCAGGATAATGGCGACCGGCAGGCAAGCACGACAGGTGGAAAGACAAGGCTTCTTTCTTCTTGCGTGTTGAAGTCCGGCCTTTGCGCGACTTCTGGAAGGCGAGATACGGTTCCTCAACAGCCTTAGAAGGTAATTTTGAAGTATTTCTCGCCACCGCGCACGGAAACGAACCTCAGAGTCATCTTCCTCGACCTCGAAAACATAAAGACTGACCCCTTTACCCCCCCCCCCTTTTTCAGCTTGCGACGTAGAAACGATCGCCGACAAGGATTGGGTGTGCCAGTCCTTCTCGTCAGCGATGGGTGATCGTTAGCCCTGGTGCCTTCTTACTGCACCCTGCTCGCGTCGAGCACCCATCTACCAGTCGGTTGTCCAATGGAGCCGTCCTCGAGCTCGTGGGCATCAAGCAGGAGAGAGTAGCGACATGGGCAGGCTGCTCTAGATGGTTGCGGCTTCTGCTTGGCGACAGGTGGACAGGTCCGGGGGAGCTCCTGCTGCAAACTCTTTCGACGGCGGTCTCAAGGTTGCGGGCACAGGTAAAGAGAAGGAACACTGCAGCATGCACTAAACTGTTGGAAGCAGAGTTTGTTTTGCCATGTGCATCCCTCGGTAGCTCTAGTTGCAGTAGGTCTTGTGTGAGGGAGGACTGTGAGCCACCAGCCAAGCTTACCAAATCTGCTGACCCTCTGCAGTTCATTGCTGAGGAGCAGGCTGTGGCACTTGAGCAGGCCGTAGAAAGGGAGAGGATTAGCTTGGAGAAAGAGAAACATCGAAAGCCCATGCTGTTTAGCAAATATAGGAATTTGTCCAAAAAACTTTGGCTTGTGCATTGTGCCAAATTGGCTATATCAGGCGATATGCCATTGTCCAGTCGCTCAGTTCATGTCAATAGTATCATGGTCATTGTTTGTGGTCACTGTCATGCCGTTTTGTGGGTGTTCTTGCCAGTATGTAAAAAACCGGGTGGAAAAATTCGAGCGGTAAGTCATCGAAAAGTTCTCTGGAAAGGCGAGAGTTTTGCCGGGGCAACGAATTCCGATTGTGCCGCGGGGCTGCCCCTCCAAGTCTGGTTTCTCAAAATAGCTGCAGGGAAATTACCATTTGCGGGAAATCGACTTAGCACTCAGCCCAATCATGATTAAGTCTCCACCTAGTACCTGAAGCCGTGCCGAGAGTCGACTTCCGCAAACATTCTGCGCTGCGTAGATCTCCGAAATACTAAAGACCGACTGGGGTGATACCGTATTTTCGGCCTTCTTTCCAGTCAAGCTGTCAAGTTGTACATCCAGTCAAATAGTTCCTCTCTCGCAGTATCTTATAAAAGCAGCCTACAACAATATCTAAAGGCAGTGCAAATCTACCTGTCGCAGCGACATGGACTGGTATCTAGTTGCGTCTTGCAGTGCACTGCATGTCAAGCTGAGGAGTTTGTTCCCCTGTGTCGTCGTCGATCGGGCAAACACCCGTTTGATATTACCTGCGCGCCTCGCTCTCCTTTCGCGTTATTGGCAGTAGTCCGTCGAAAATCGACAAATTTGCTGCTCTAATGGACATGGACCCGCCGATTAAGCAGGGCAGTTTGGCGAAATACAGCTGGGCGATCATGGACGCGGTGGAGAAGGCCGCAGAAGAATCGGTAAACATTCACTTCGAAGGCACTTCGCTCCTCGGTGAAAGACCGAAGTGCCTTCCTCTGCGTTGAAGATAAGCTAGATGATGCGGCCATTGAAATCCGACAGCGAAGGCACGACAGAACAAGAAAGAGGCTGTTGCTTGCACTTGACTTCGGCGAACGCTACGCATGCATAAAGCGCGCGTAGATATACGCGTAGCCTGATCTGTGTCCGAGCGATTTTTTCGTTACCTTCGTCGACGTCCGCGCGGTGAGATCGGCCCTGACCGCGCTTACACAGTTGAACGTGGCAAGCGAGCTTGTGCCGCGACGGATCCAAAAGGATGGCATCATTCCTACGCCGCTAGGCGCTGGCCCAATTGCAAATCATACCACAAGAAAGCGGATCCGCACCGGAACCGAAAAAGCACTGTTTCTCGAACCTCAATCTCTCTTCCTTCTCGCGAGCTTAACTCGCGAACGGATTGTCGGATCTCCATCAAACTTGGAACTCGGGATCTTCATACTTCTGTCTCCAAAGGGATCTACTGATTTTAAAATTCCACCCGGAACGGAAGATATTCACATTTTTTCCCAAAAGATAGGGACAAAATGATATTATAAGTTTGGAAGGGCATAAAAGAGTCAAATCGCAAAATAATAAAAATCGCTAGATCAGTTTTGTAGGCAAACACAAGATCTCTCAGAAGCAGCAAAAACCATTCGCGTGCAGTGTGTGAGAGGTACGACCAATTCAGCGGCGCGATGCGTCTTTTTTCAAGTTTTTCTCGAGTTTCTGCGGCCTTCCTAACCACTTGAAAAAGTGGCTTTTTCTCATAAGGCCTTTCAATCAAGAAAAAGGTAAAGCGATAGCTCTTCTGTTTGCGAAAACAACCTCGAGGAGTCCTGCCTTAACCAGTTTTCTTTCCATTTTCTTCAGAGATCTACATCAACACGAGCAATGAAGTAAAGCAACCAAACCGTGAACTATGTGCATTCCAAGATGATAAAATCTCACATGACCTAATAACTAAACTACAAACATCCCGGTGTGTGTATGTGTCGTCTCCAACACCTGGACCAGCTGTCTTTCTATCTAACCCAACTACAAGACCACTTCCATCATTGGTGGGAGTCTGAGTATCTCTCAGGCCTACAGACCTTCTACTCATAGTGGTCTGATGAATTGTGATGCAGAACTGCCAAGGTGCGCATTCAATGTCAAGGCTTCTCAGGCGTGTAAAGCGTCTGATATCCCACCCAGAGGTGTGGCAGGAGTCTACACTACCGTCAAGTCAAGTGCCTGAATATCCCAAACAGAACCTACAATAGTGCAGTCTCACTTGTTTGATTAAGAAGCCTCAGAGATACGGACAATTTTGATTGAGTTTTCTTTTTCGCCACTAAGCCCTGCGTGGGGAGGATGTTACAGAGCTTCATCTGTTCTTTTCTTTCAATTTTTCACCTGCGTTTCTCCTTTCCATCTGTTTTATCGGTCTAACTCCTGACTTCCTCACCTGTCGTTAAGTTTCTTAAATTGATTCAAGTCTTTGAAAAATCCAAAAATAATCGTTCCCTCTCTTCTCGCTTTTACCCGAGTGTTTGGTATTACGGCTGAAAAGGGTTCCGCGACAGCAGCCATCAAGAGATAGCCAATGAGAGTCATACTTGTGGACCTAATTACTTTTTCACTCCCCCCCCCCCCAATCTCAGATTGGCAGCTGAATCCTTGATGTGGATAGCATTTCTACTATCCCTTGGCAGCAAAAGTATTTAATTTTTGGAACCTGGATTGTTCACATCCTTCACTAGAACAGTCGGGTTTTGCGAACCATGTTGGACAAAGGTTTGCAAAAACTTCCAAATGTTGGTCACACAGGAAAAGTCTGGCATACCTTGCCAACACTGAGAATCACAAGCACTCTCCAAACTCCCTCTACCCTTGCATAGCTCACACCAAACAGATGGGATGTTTGACCAGCATTGGAAGTAAGCTCCACAAAGAAGAGATTGAATATCAGTATGCGGCACGTACACTTCATAGTGTTGGGCGTTCAGAAAAGAAGACATGCAACATCTAAGCTGACAACTGAGAAAAAATCACCTTATGGCAGACCAGGCCAGCAGGGCAGAGAGACTGAATGTCAGCTCCCTCATGATCATGAGTTCCGAGAGCATTTCATGATCAGTAATGGAGAAGACAAACTACTTGAAAGCTAACAGGGAAAGGAGAAAGAATGAAGAGGCCGTTGGCTCAGGCACATGGAGAAGTTGGGTGGCTAGAACATTTTGTGAGCAGTGGACAAGTCTAGCAGAGAGTATAACGCTCAAATTGAGCACCATCTTCTACACACAGAGAGGGAGAGACAACGTTTTGATATTGTCTTCCTCAGCGGTTGAGGCACACTTTGCACATAAATGCCTCCTGGCGGCTGCAGGCAACGTCATTCCAATTGTAGCCACTGACACGGTCCGAAGTAGCGCAATCTTCCTCGTTATTGTGGTTGTTAGGTTCGTTTGTATTCCAGTTTGTGTACGTCATCGCGCTCCCGTCCATCCACTTCCAGTTTTGTACGTCGTCGTTAGGGTCTTGATCCATTGCTCCAATCCAGTACATAGTGTATTCGTTGAATTTTCGTCGCAGGAAGTCCTGCTCATTCTCGTCGCGCACCATCACCAAATCGCCACCCGGGAACCCCGTAGAAGACTTGCAATATTTGCGAGCATTCGCGGCCGTTTTTCTTGATGAAAAATACTTGTAGTAACAGCCATTTTGTCTAAACTTCGTCCATCCTTCGGAGGCCAATCGTTTACGAAGTCGGATGTCATCCAGAACGGGTTGAAGCTTTTCCTTCAGCTGATCTAAGTCCTCTCGCAGAGACGATTGAGATCCCGTCAACCCGTCTAGTTTCGTTGACAAACTACCGGCTTTTTGTGAGTTAGTGTTCACTGAGGACTTCACAATGTGGTATCCGGGGCGAGTGATCCATGCCAAATGACATTGCTTACCACGATAGGTTGGTAAACACGTACACACATAGTCGTTGACGACGGGCGTACAGGTGGCGTGATTTTGACAAGGACTTGATTCACAGTTGTCGATCATCGTTTCACACCTTTCTCCCGTGTAGCCAGATGGGCATGAGCAGAGAAATCCTTTCGAACTTCCTCCCCTGGAACATTCCCCTCCATGTTGACAAGGGTTGGGATTACACGGGTCTATCTGGCACAGTTGACCGCTGTAGCCAACCGGGCAGCGACACGCGTGTACTTTCGCGTTCTTCAGCAAACACGCTCCGCCATTTCGACATGGTAGAGAACAGTTAGGGAGATGTGCTTTTACGGAAAGACAATCATGGATGATCGTGCGGTCTCCCTGATAAAGGATTCCATAGGCAGACAAATTTTGGTTGCTGGCACCCTCCAAATCAGAGATGTTCAATTTCGAGCGGGCAAGGAAGCTCGAGTAGAATTCTGCCCGGCTTTTCTGAATACCAGCCGTCACAAGCCAGTGAGTCATGCATGACGTCGCCTCCGAATAGCTGGCTACGACGAGGAGAGCTGCGACCGAACAGAACAGAAAGCGGAACATTCTGCTTGCAGATTAAAGACACATCGACTAGCGGGAAATGTTAGTCGAGGAATCGACAAGCCAAGCGGAACGAAATTTCATGGGTGGTATGAGCTTTTTTTATAAGGTCGCCAAAGCAGCCAGCGAAAGGATGGTCTGCCTTGTTGGCACTCAGCAAGCGAGCTCTGACCGCGCCGGGACAGCCCGGGGCTGTTTCGGCCCATTGTTCTCATTCTGTAAAGGGTAGGTGGTCGTAAAGGTGAATCTTGGAAGGACTTCAAGCGGACCTCGCGCTTCGCGAGAATTTACTGCGCGTAAAGTTAAAGGCGCCTCGAGACCTCAAGCAGCGGCGGAACCGCACGATGCTGTACTGTTCACCGAACAATACAGTGTCCATTTCGGAAATCAACATCACTTCCCAATTGCAGGTTGTGCCACAACCGCAATAGAGTACTCCCAGCACCTGCATCAAGAAGGACGCGGACTCGAAACGCCTAGAGCCAAACGCGATAGCATGCACGGGCAAAACCTCGAGCCAAACGCGATACCATGCACGCGGAAAACCTCGAGCCAGACGCGATAGCATGCACGCGGAAAACCTCGAGCCAAACGCGATAGTATGCACGCGGGAAACCTCGAGCCACACGCGATGCCATGCACGCGGAAAACCTCGAGCCAGACGCGATAGCATGCACGCGGAAAACCTGCGTTTGTATTATATAAAGTGGTAATCATTTCCCACAAAAATACTGTACTCTTCGGTGAACAGTACAACGTCGTGCAGCCCCGGCGGTGCTTGCTGTCCGACGCTGGTTGTGGTCCCTGGGCACCTTCAACTTCACAGTAGTGACGCACAATAAGTTTACGAAATCAGCATGCCGGGTCTGTGGCGGAAAATTCTATGCGCCGCTTGACGTCTTTCTAGAATTTCAACTTTTCGACCTACACTTTACGAGATGAAGACACTAGACTTACACAACCTCAGGCACCTTCCGGGTGCGGGATGAGGTCCCGAGGGGCTTAGAACTTAGTTGAAACATACCCAGGACAAGACCCACGTGTTAGGCTCTTTTGGGGATGTCGGTGGCAATTCAACATCGCAACTAAGTCTCCATGTTGGGGCAGATATTGCTCCAAGTTATTTTCTTTATGTCACAGAATGCCGCAATGCCCCCTCGTATGCTGGTATTATCCGCCCGAGCCCAGAGTAAGCCAACACTGGGCACCTAAGGCAGTCCACGGTTTGTTCGGAAGCTGTTCTTGTCACCGCCGACTACTACTTCAGTGTTCAGTTTAGACCTTGATCTTCCAGAGCGAAATAGAGCAGGCAAAGATTGACCAGCGAACGGAAGAAGCCGGAGGAGAAAGAAAAAGCGCCGCCGGGACGGCTGAGGGCTGTATCGGCCTGTCGTTCTCATCTCGTAAAATGTGGGTCGTAAAGGTGAAGTCTGGAGGATCGAGCGGCGCCGATGCTTCACGAGAATTTCCAGCACCGCTATACTAAGTTCAAGAAGTGACCGGAGCGTGATTTTGAAGGGGTCTCGGGACCGGTCTCGGGACGGCACGAGGCTGTATTGCTCACCGAACAATACAGTATGTAAACAAATCACTTACCAACGCAGGTCGTGCCACAACCGCAATAGAGAATTCGCAGCAGCTGCGTCAAGAAAGGCGCCGGTTTGAAAGGCCTAGAGCCAGCCGCGATGGCATGCACGGGCCAAACTGCTCTGTCACTAGGGTATTGCGCCACCCCAACTGCACCCAGAACACACACACACACACACACACACACACACACACACACACACACACACACACATACACACACACACATACACACACA
>JAOWAR010153816.1:0-11039 GCA_028571005.1 Clathrina lutea
ATTTTCACTGCTGTGTGGCTGTTCGTTCTTTTGTGATTTTCATTGCTGTATGGCTGTTCGTTCTTTTGTGATTTTCACTGCTGTGTGGCTGTTTGTTCTTTTGTGATTTTCACTGCCGTATGGCTGTTCGTTCTTTTGTGATTTTCACTGCTGTATGGCTGTTCCTTCTTTAGTCTGGGTCTTTTTTCTACCTCTATTTGTGAACAGAATGAGGATGAGGACTGTGTTTTGACGTTGACTTCAGCAGGTGTGCATGTGTACGCAAGACAGAAATAAATTTGGGAGAAAGCAAAGTTGAAAATTCAATGATGGAAATGAAAGGGAGGAAAGAGAGCGGAAAAATAAACGACACCTTGTCCTTACCATTAATCAAACCATGGTCCCCAGCAAACATGGCCGGTGCTCTACCGACTGAGCTACCGGGACTGGTCTGCTCCAGAGTCAGTCTAAGCGGCGCTATCTCCTTGCCTCGCTCTGCCCCACAAGATACATCTCGTTGCAAGGGCACAGAGTTTTCACTTCTTTCAGAACTGTTCACAAACATTTAGTTGGCATTGTGAGTCACCCACACCATGAATCAAATTGAGGGATAGATGAAGAACTGAGGTCTCATTTTCCTTTCCACCTTTGAAAACAACAGAAGTGTCTAGTTGAGCCATTTCATCAGTTTACAGCTGATTGTTGTTGTTATTGTTGTTGTCGTTGTTGTTGTTTTGACGTTGTAGTGCTGTTCCGAGTCTCCTTTGGCTTTTCAATTGGAGAGATGACATCGACATGCTGCTGGATGCGATTGCCTACGTTGGTCTTTTTTTCTCCGGCTTGGTGCTCTACTTTGGATCAGCCAACATGATAATTATGACTCTCTTGTGGGCCTTGTATCACTCGATTGTCAATATTGGCCAGAGGTGGTAAGCAGTGTCTCCATATAGATGTATTTGTTTGTATGTTTGTGTGTGTGTCACTGTGGAACGTCTCACAACTCTACCGTTAGCCATGATCAATCCTGCCCCTCCCTTCCTCCACCACTGCTAGCCTCCCCCTCATCCTCCTCCATTCCCCTCCCCTCCCCCTCTACTTTCACCAACAAGACTCTGGCTCCTAGTTCCTTTCTTAATTTTGATCCGGATGCCGTTTTCTCAATTGTTTCCTCTGCTCAATTTTATTTCTGGCCTCACCTTCATCAAAGTTTCGTTTGCTCACTTTTATTTCTGGCCTCACTTTCATCTCTTCTTCTTTCCATGCTTGCTGCTCTTCATCCTTGATGCCCACTATTAGGTACTCATTTGGTAAGTTCTGGCAAAGCTAAATTGTACGCTGCATGTCTGCACTCAGTCAGTGTACACTGCATGTCTGCACTCAATCAGTGTACGCTGCATGTCTGCACTCAATCAGTGTACGCTGCATATCTGCACTCAATCGGTGTACGCTGCATGTCTGCACTCGATCAGTGCACGCTGCATGTGTGCACTCAATCAGTACACGCTGCATGTCTGCGCTCACTCAGTGTACGCTGTATGTCTGCACTCAATCAGTGTACGTTGCATGTGTGCACTCAATCAGTCTACGCTGCATGTCTGCGCTCAATCAATGTACGTTGCATGTCTGCACTCAATCAGTGTACGCTGCATGTGTGCACTCAATCAGTGTACGTTGCATGTCTGCACTCAATCAGTGTATGCTGCATGTGTGCACTCGATCAGTGTACGTTGCATGTCTGCACTCAATCAGTGTACGCTGCATGTCTGCACTCCATCAGTGTACGCTGCATGTGTGCACTCAATCAGTGTACGTTGCATGTGTGCACTCAATCAGTGTACGCTGCATGTGTGCACTCAATCAGTGTACGCTGCATCTCTGCGCTTACTCAGTGTACGCTGCATGTCTGCGCTCACTCAGTGTATGCTGCATGTGTGCACTCAATCAGTGTACGTTGCATGTCTGCACTCAATGAGTGTACACTGCATGTGTGCACTCAATCAGTGTACGCTGCATGTGTGCACTCAATCAGTGTACGCTGCATGTGTGCACTCAATCAGTGCACGCTGCATGTCTGCACTCAATCAGTGTACGCTGCATGTCTGCGCTCAATCAGTGTACGCTGCATGTCTGCACTCAATCAGTGTACATTGCATGTCTGCACTCAGTCAGTGTACGTTGCATGTGTGCACTCAATCAGTGTACGCTGCATGTCTGCACTCGATCAGTGTACGCTGCATGTCTGCACTCAATGAGTGTACACTGCATGTGTGCACTCAATCAGTGTACGCTGCATGTCTACACTCAATCAGTGTACGTTGCATGTCTGCACTCAATGAGTGTACGCTGCATGTTTGCGCTCAATCAGTGTACGCTGCATGTCTGCACTCAATGAGTGTACGCTGCATGTCTGCACTCAATCAGTGTACGTTGCATGTGTGCACTCAATCAGTGTACGTTGCATGTCTGCACTCAATCAGTGTACGCTGCATGTCTGCACTCAATCAGTGTGCCCACTACCCTTTAACAGATGTGGTTTGGGATAGCACTATAATTGTTGTCAAAACACAAAGTACATCTTCGATTTTTGTCTGGTTTGTTAGCACTGACAGGAGTGCTCATTGCTTTCAGTCAAGTCTTCTTTGGAAAGCGATGACTTATCCAACGAGTCTTCTTTGTTATTTTTTTGGTTTAAGTGTCCATATTATCCTCAGTGTAGCTGCTTTTCACCACTCATGTTCTCCCTTCCTCCCTCTCTCTCTCTCTCTCTCTCTCTCTCTCTCTCTCTCTTCTTGATCCTTCTGGCAGGTTGGGAGTCGCAGCTGTTGGAAGTCGGCTTCTTGTCAATCTTTCTCGTTCCATTGCGGTCTCTCCACCAAGTGCCCAAACACACACCCACACCGTGGGTGGTAATCTGGGGGAATCGATGGTTGCTCTTCCGTATCATGCTTGGCGCTGTAAGCTCTTCAGAAATTTATGTTCTTTTTCAAACCGCCCTCACATGTGTTGAAGAACATACACAAACCTCAGTTAAGCTTGGTGTTAAACTGGCACTAACAGCTTGTGCCAACTTTTCCCAAACTCTCAAGATCTGTGTTTTACATTCTTTTTGTCTTATTTTTGTTGTCACGGGGTGGGGAGTCGCATCTGCAACGTATATAGTAACTTGTTCTGTGTTTTCGAGTGTTGATGTTTATTGGTATGTTTGCACAATCATAGGGTTTGATCAAGATCCGAGGTGATCAGTGTTGGCGTGATTTGACCTGCATGAACTACCATTATCAGGTGAGTTGAAGTGTTGCTTAGCGCTTACTGAGGTGTAGGTGAGTTGAAGTGTTGCTTAGCGCTTACTGAGGTGTAGGTGAGTTGAAGTGTTGCTTAGCGCTAACTCAGGTGTAGGTGAGCTGAAGTGTTGCTTAGCGCTTACTGAGGTGTAGGTGAGCTGAAGTGTTGCTTAGCGCTTACTGAGGTGTAGCTGAGTTGAAGTGTTGCTTAGCGCTTACTGAGGTGTAGCTGAGCTGAAGTGTTGCTTAGCGCTTACTGAGGTGTAGGTGAGTTGAAGTGTTGCTTAGCACTTACTGAGGTGTAGCTGAGTTGAAGTGTTGCTTAGCGCTTACTGAGGTGTAGGTGAGTTGAAGTGTTGCTTAGCGCTTACTGAAGTGTAGCTGAGTTGAAGTGTTGCTTAGCACTTACTGAGGTGTAGGTGAGTTGAAGAGTTTTTTACCCTGAGGTGTAGGTGAGTTGAAGAGTTGCTTACCATGAGGTGTGGTTTTTTTTCTAGCCAAATGCTTGATCATGATTTGACAGGACTTCAGTTTGAAGGAGGGGGCCTAGGGCTGGACAATTCTTAGATTTTATTATTTTGTTGTTCCTTATCAAAAAAGAATTCTGAGGTGAGCGGTACCCAAGTTGATGTGAAAGCTGATTGTTGCGTAGGAAACTGACTGAGAGGACAAGCAGACGATTTTGCCTGTCATTGAAATGCACTTATCCACATACAGGAAGAAAGTAAAGAAACTTCCCCAAGTCCACGTCTTCTGGTGGTTTGCCCAAGATAGGATGCTCTAGAGATGTCAACGGGTTGCTACAGAGATGCCAGCGGGTTGCTGAGGAACTATGCAGGGTAGAGGCAGCAGAAAAAGGCGGTGTGCGTGTGTGAATTATGCAGGGTAGAGGCAGCAGAAAGAGGCGGTGTGCGTGTGTGAACTATGCAGGGTAGAAGCAGCAGAAAGAGGCGGTGTGCGTGTGTGGTCCAAGCCGGGTGTTAAGTTTGTCCATCGTTGGCTGTGGCAGTCACGTGAGCCGGCGACATGCGCACGGTCACCGGTCCCATACTTTTAGATCGCCGAATATAGTAACTGGGTTAGAGAATGGGGTTGTTTCCATAGTATAAAAATGGCCGCTGGCCCTTCTTGGCTATTTGATTGAAGCCTTTCTCCGTCTTGCTTATTGTCTTCTCTCCGAATTTACCGAGATGAGTGTCGAACTTCTTACGATCATTCTACGCTTGTCGGAACAGATAGTTACTGTGGATCAGGAATCTCGCTTGGGAAGAAGTGTGCTCGCCATCGCTTTGAAGATTTTGACTTGGTTTCGGAGTGATGCAGAGCGAGCGCACATTTAAAATGTATACAGGGACGTTCGAGGCGGCACTCGAGGACGGATTTTTTCACTTTTTTGTGTGGCTTGTCGAAACGAAGGAAAGGACAACGCTTCCCACCTGGCATTCTTGTAAAAGCGGTCATTATGCTTCTACTGACACACTCGAAGGTCAGCTATTGTTGATCATCACTGCGGTAAACTCAGTTTTTGGATGGCACCTAAAACGCTGGTTTGAGGGATGAGGAAAGGGATTTTCTTCGCTTTTGCACATTAAGGCATACTTTCTCCGCATGGGAAACAAGCCTGGAAAGTTTCATGGTACTGCAAAAGCTGGAAGTGGGTTATCAGTAGGGCCAGAACTGACCAAATGATGTGGCCAGACATGCCTTAACTGATCTGAGCATTCAACAACCGACTTTCAACCGAGGCAAGGGTGTCAGAAATTCTCACCAATGGATAAGCCTTGCAAGGGTCAAGCGCAAGTGTTAAGTGTTGGGAATAACGGAATAGCATTTGTATGAGGAATGATAGTATATCAATTGTATCTGATGTACGATTTCATCCTCTACCAAGTCGAACTGTCAGTCCCAGAACAGCACAGACATAAAAGCCTGGGAGTTTGGATGAATCTTTCCTTTCATTATAACCCGACGAAGGCTACCACAGTCGTTCTGTATGTACAAAGAAGGCTGCAGAACTGGAAAATCAAGAATCAGATCAAATCACTGGAAAATCAAGAATCAGATCACATCACTGTAAGATCAAGAAATCAGATCACATCACTGGAAAATCTAGAATCAGATCATATCACTGGAAAATCTAGAATCAAGTCATATCAGTGGAAAATCAAGAATTAGGGCATATCGCTGGAAAATCAAGAATCAGGTCATATCACTGGAAAATCAAGAATCAGGTCATATCACTGGAAAATCAAGAATCCAATCATATCACTTGAAAATCAAGAATTAGATCATATCACTGGAAAATCAAGAATCCAATCATATCACTGGAAAATCAAGAATCAGATCATATCACTGGAAAATCAAGAATCAGGTCATATCACTGGAAAACCAAGAATCAGGTCATATGACTGGAAAATCAAGAATCAGATCATATCACTGGAAAATCAAGGATCAGATCACATCACTGGAAAATCAAGAATCAGGTCATATCAGTTGTGGGTGAACATGCTCCAATCAGTTTCTTGTTGTGTGGGTCAACAGTTGCCTTTTGCTTTTGCGTGGCCTGTGCCAACTTCTTGCCATTTCCTGTTTTTACAATGCCTCGGCACAGATCTCGCCGTCAGCATGTCTCTTCATAATCAATGGGAACTTGGTCTGATCCACCGACAGTTTTACCCATTCATTCAATGTCGGTGTACATGCTCTGACATGCCTGCTGCTTTCGGGATTCACCGACGCGTGGCACCTAGAGTACCCTTGTTTGCCGCCTTTGCACCGGCCATGATGGTTTGGCAACATTCATGAACCTTGTACTGGGCTGTGCGAGATGTTTGATAAATAGAGAGACCAGAGAGGTACACGTGCACTGCTTGGAATGCTTGCCTTGGCAGTTGTGGCTGGGGTGCGACTCGTACACATTTGCGAAGTGGTTCTGCTTGTGGCAGGTCGTGGAGGGCTCTTTGACCTTCCACTTGTGGCTGGATCCTTCCACAAAAGCAGCATATCCAAGAGGTTTTCTTTTGGTGTTCACAGTGCGTGGCCTGGCTGATGCTCCGGCGTGTGAGGTCGAGGTCAATGTCCTGAGCTGATTCAAAAGATCGGCAACGGAGCAAGAACGGCTGGCAGCTCTGGGTTGGATGGCCAGGAGTTTCTTCTGCAATTCCTTGGGAACAGAGAGCCGACATGATTCATGTTGTAAGGTGCTGGTCCAAACATTGCATCAGCAGCCAGTTCCTTTAAGCTGATGAAAGGGTCGTTGAAGGGCTCCCCCTCGTGCTGTTGCCATTCTTCAAATTGCACTCTGTACAGCGCTGAAGTGTTCATCAATCTTGGCGTTGGTGTCAGCGAGGGTTGAAGTGTTCACCAATCTTGGTGATTGTGTCAGCAAGGGTTGAAGTGTTCATCAGTCTTGACGATGGTGTCAGCGAGAGTTGAAGTGCTCACCAATCTTGGCGATAGTGTCAGCGAGGGTTGAAGTGTTCACCAATCTTGGTGATAGTGTTAGCAAGGGTGGAAGTATTCCCCAATCTTGGCGATAGGGTTAGCAAGGGTTGTGCTGGAGTTAAAAATGTGAATTAGGCTGGCCCTCATCTCCATCAGCCGGCATGCATGTCCGGAGCAAGGCCACTTGCTTCTCTACCAGCTGGCGGGGGGCCTCTGATTTGGTAAAGAAGTTATCCCAAGCTTAGTGCCAGGCCCTGAACTCTCTTAGCATTAAGCTGGTGTCTAACTTTGGCGGCGGTTGCACAAGGGGCGGTCCAACAGCTGCAGAGGCAATCTCTCCACTGGTGTTGCAGTAGGATTACCGGCCGCTCCATGTGTTGGGTCCTCTGCAGCAGATTCTAGGCGCTTGTTCTGCTCCTTCAGTTTCTCAAGTTGTCCTTGGAGCAAACAGTTTGCTGCGCCATGTTGGGTCCCACACCACACAAATAGCTGCAATCTAGCAGCGTGCCTATTTCGATTCATGTAGAATAATAAAGCCATGCCGCATCGTTTCCATTTGTGGGATGGTTGCTATGGATATGGATAATTAATATACATGTATGTGATGCACGGCCGGCCGCATTGCCAGCTGGGTGCATGGGCCGGAGGTCATGTTGGCAAACGCCGATAATTTTGTATGGAGACCACTGTCAGGAAGGTTTTCAAAGGGAAAAAAAACGCTTTATCTAGCTATTATCAAAATGTTCCATGTGTTTTCATGAGACTAGAATGTAAGAAAATAGGTCCAGGAGGAAGGAAGGCTACTTGTTCAGTGCTCAAGTTGCCAGTCTGCTACGAATACCTGGGCACCCTCCCTGTGAAAATCACCATTATCAGGATCAAATGCAGTGAAAGACCTTCCTTTCCCTCCAACAGGCCATCAACAAGTGCCTGTAGCAGAAAAAAATTGACCAGTGGACAAATATGTTTCATGTGGTTGTAGTGGAGAAAGGCTGGGTGAAGGCAGACAAAAAACAGTTGAGCCCAATGATACGTTGCCATGCCGCCACAATGCTTGGAAAAGTGATACGCACAAAAGTTTATGATCAGAGTACAAGGCTGAACGTGTGTGTCGTATCGAAAATCGGGCAGGAAGACCATCGGCGTTTTCTCCCTTTCCTTCGCTTCTTCTGCAATGATTTTCATTAGCTGTGTCAGCCCTTGTTCTTTTGTGGTTTCTATGGACACAGCATAAAATTCAGCATTTTCACGGCAAAAATCCGTCATTTGAATTTCACATCTACATGTACCCTCAAGCCTACCATACCGACATGAAAGAGGATGCCTGAGTTGACAAGTGACATTGACAGTGGCCGACCGGAGATCTATATGCAATGACCGCAGCCACGGAGAGCTGCGATTTGGGCGTCCACAGTAATCCGAAATTGGTGTGACTGTGACGTAGTGATTTTGCCGCGAAATGCATTTTGGGTTATGATGACTGGGAAAGTTCGCCCATCTTGCCCAAACTGCCATATGTACCACGCCAACTGCTGCTTGTTTTGTGGTGACACCTTTGATGCCTGATCATCATCTCATCCACAGGAGGTGCGACACACCTACAGCCACCCCATCTGGCGTAACTTCAACTCCAGCGGTGCTCCATCTGCCGCTGCCTCCGAACCACGTTTGCTCTATTTGTGGCGGAAAATACCCAGTACCGCCAACCGCAATACTTTTTCCACCACTCCCAGACCACCTAGCAATAATCCGATCCAGATGTGTTTGACCACATCGATCACAATCTTCAGCCCACCATCAAGGTCAACTGATTCCAGGCATTCCTTCTCGACCACCCTGATCGTTGATTCACAGAATATGTCCTGAATGGCTTGCAGCACTGATTCAACGCAGGCTACACCCAACCTCCTGCCAGCCATTGAGCACTTGGACTTCATTTCAACCACCTTGCAAGAAGTGTGTCTTTGTGGTGAAACTGCTGGACGATTTTGACACTAAACCCTTTCTCACTGCACGGACATGGTGTAAGTGCCGTCTCAAAGAAGTCAGGCAAGCTCCGCCTTATTCATCCTGGCCACAGTGTTAATGAAGGCATCCGTAAAACTGACCTCGCTCTCCACTACGGAACCATTGACAATGCGATCTCTGCTATCCTTACTATAGGCCACGGTTGCGACCTGTCAAAAATTGACACAAAAGGCAGCCTTCCGCATCTGCCCAGTCCACCCGGTTGACTGGCCCCTATTTGCTATGCAGAGGGAAGGATGCACTACTTTGATTGCTCTCTGCCTTTTGGCCTTCGCTGAACCCCAGCCATCTTTAACCCAATCTGGTGTCCTGGAGTGAATTCTCATTCACAAGCTCTCAATCCCCACGCTACTCCATTATTTGGACCACTACCTCAATGTCATCGGCTGCAGCCTCACCTTTGCTGAATAGCTGTTCATCATTCTTGCTGCTTTCCACTATCTCGATGTTCCTGTCGCTGTCTTGCCTAATTTGGCACCCCCCCCCCCTGGATTTTGCATCCCCTATGGCATTTTAGGCAATTTTTGCCCAATCTAGCATCCCCCATGTCAAATCAGGCACTTTCGTTTTGCCTAATTTAGCATCCGTTCTGCCTGTCTGCCTGCCTGCCTGTCGGTCTGTCTGTCTGACTGTCTCTTTGCCTGCCTGTCTGCCTGTCTGTCTCTTTGTCTGTCCATCCGTCTGTCCGTCCGTCCGTCCGTCCGTCTGACCGTCCGTCCGTCCGTCTGACCGTCCGTCCGTCCGTCTGACCGTTCGTCCGTCCGTCTGTCCGTCCGTCTGTCTTTCTCTCCGTGCATCCGTCTGTGCATCCACCCATGCCTCTGTCCGTGCGTCCATACGTGTGTGCATGCGTGCGTACATGTGTTCGTCTGTCCGTGCGACTGGCCGTCCATACGTCCGTCCGTCCGTGCGTCTGTCCATCCATGCGTCCGTCCATGCGTCTGTGCATCTGTCCGTGCATCCGTCTGTCTGTCTGTCCACCCGCCAGTTCATCCGTCCTGTTCAATCATCTGTCCGTCTCTCCCTTTCGTGCGTCTGTCTGTCTGTGCATGCGTCTGTCTCTCCGTCCGTCTTTCTTCGGTGTGTCTATCCGACCGTCCGTTCGTCTGTCCGTCTGTCTGTCCTACCCCCGTCTGTCCGTCCTACGTTCGTCCGCCCTACCTCCATCCATCTGTCCGTCTGTCCTAAAAGACTGGGGGATGCCAAACCCGCGGGGATGTCTAATTTGGCATAACTGGTCTGACTAAAATGACATGGGCGATGTGATTAGGCAAAAATTGCCTTATCTGACATGGAGGAGGCTTGATTAGGTGAAACAATTTTGCCTGAAATGACAAGGGGATGCCAAATTGTGCGGTTTGGCCGCAGATGCCCCTTCACTGCCACAGTCCTTCGCCAGTCCATGCTCCACTATGTTCAGAACGACGGTAGCACTGATGCCAGCAAGACTCAGATTAGCAGGGGCACAGCTGTTGTTGCTTGCTATGAGCAGTTCTCCTCTCCTTTTCAGCGGCAACTTGGCGGGTGAGGTGAGGATAGAAGGAAGAAGGCTACTTCAACAGTAAAGATACTGTTGGTCATGATGATCATCTGCAGAAGAAGGGAAGGCTTCCTGTGAAGAAAGGAGAGGCCTTTGATGGCGAACATTTGATCGATGAGGAGAAGACAGCGGTCTCTCGATCTTCGTTCACACAAATAGGACAAACAGCAAGGGAGGTGCGCCTGATAGTGCAAATGCAGTTCACCCAAGTCAACGACGACCGCAAATGCGGTTTGTGGATGAGTAAAGCTTAGATATATCCACGCTCGCTGTTTTCAGTTACACCACATAGCACGTCACCATAGCATATACACAGCGATCCTTGACAGGCATCTTGCATATTAATGAGGTCATCATGTCTGGAGCTATTTTGACCATGCTGCATTTGAGGTGGAAAAACTCACTCCCTGATCGCTTTTTTCCTGCTCTTGATACCTTTTCGAATAAATGAAATCTTCTGGTTCTGGAAGTGGCTTCCACGTCTTGAGCCCTTTACCTCGAGATTTTGGTGACAAACTAAAAAGGGCTAGTGGTGTATGTATGGACGAAGATGCCGAGAGCAGCGGAGCAGCGGATTTGTCACATCGAGCGGTGGTTCATTGTCTTAAACTATATCACGCCTGGCTACATACCCGTGTAACCATCCCGACGCACCAGCGATATCTTTTTCATTGAATATGGAGCACACACTCATATCGAGTTGATCCAGCGAACTTTTCAGGCGTCCATGTTGGCCGGATCCTGGTCATGCGCACTCAAAATTGCGC
>JAOWAR010153827.1:0-11038 GCA_028571005.1 Clathrina lutea
GAAGGAGCGGTGTTCGTGTGCGTTGGGCAGCTTCACAAATGAAGATACGCCTAGCTTCCAGTGTGAGGAAGAAGCAGGAGCACGAAATGATACCAGAGAACCCTAGGCCCAATTCCATGTACATGGAACACACCAGGTAAGAAGTGAGATGCTTTGCTCAGTGTCTTTGCATGATGGTGATTGGCTGAATGGATGTGCAGTGCACAGCATGCTCAGCTTGGCCATAATGATGAGATTTTCGCACTTGGCATGAAGCCGGCAGGTTTACTGAGCATATTGTGTGCATACTGATGTGCATTAGCCTGCCATTCAACCACAAACGCAGCCATGCAGACCATCATTTGGGAGGTCAGGGGAGATATGAAAGGCCAGCTGACATGTGATGGCCAGCATCACGTCCATCAGTGTGTCTCATATGCTGGAAAATCTCAGTGTTAAAATTTGACTCCGTGACTGCTCTGCTTCTTCTCTATTCGTTTATTTTTCTTTCGGTTTTTCTTTATGCCCTGGTCAATTTAACTGGAGAAAAACACTGTGATTGCGAAGCAAGCGATTCCATGCATGTGACCTCATATTTTTTTTACTCGACCCTCGCCAGCTGTGCCACAAAGGCCGAAACAGTACTGTCTGCAGTTTGATATCGCTCCTTGGCTTTTGCCTTGTTGAGCACTCTCACTGGGACATACCATGCTGCTTTCATTTTGCAACGCTCGCTGCTTCTGCGGTTTGAGCACTCTTGGTGTGGTATGGCGGCATATGTTTTTGGGATATTCCCACAAGCGGAAAGCCGCTGGGGGAGTGGGTTTTTTCGCTACCTCGTCTCAGGTTGTGTACTGCACTCATGAGGCCACAAAGGCCGAAGCAGTACTGTCTGCAGTATATATATATATAAAGATTTCTTGTCTTCCCGTTGTCATCTCTTACTCTTAGTACCCCATCCTGTCTTGAGATATGTCCCGAAACAGCTGGGCATAGAAATGTCTAGGTTTCTGGGAGGATTTTTTTCTTGTATCGAGATGACGGCGCCTCAACTGATGAAACGGGCCTTCTGCTGCTCTTGTATTTTTTTTTTGTTTTACATACATCCAAATCATATGTCACTTTTCATCCTAGTCTAACTATACAAAATTCTTTAACACACACACACACACACACAGACACACAGACACACACACACACACACACACACCGTCGCAGGAGTCCACCAAAACCACACTTAAGCTAGCTTAAGCTAGCTTCCCCTGAAAAGTCTGGTTCACGTGTTCTTTTGTACGGACACGAAACTAGAGCGAACGAGCGACAGGCCGGAGAGAGAGAGAGAGAGAGAGAGAGCTGAATGCAAGTGATAGAGAGGGAAAAAAAGACCACTTGCTAAGCTCACTGCGAGTAATTTTTGATCGAAGCAAACGTTCGCTCGTCTGGAGACAGAATTTGGGAAGCTTGCCTCGGTGTGTTGGCAGAAAGAAGTACCCCAACCGGGCAAGGCATGTCTAGCTCGGCGCCTCGCTCTGTGTTTGAAGATGAACTTGGAAACCTCTTTCGCATACCTACCCGAAGTCTCCTTCTTCGAGGTTTCCCCCTTCTACTCCTGTGATAGTCTCTTCCTGTAATGGTAGTCACAGCTCAGCCACTGCAAGGCTCTCGGGGGAACCAAATAGCAGCTACTGTGCGCGCAGTGACGTCGCCGGACCATATTTGGAAAGAAAAGAGCTAACACTTGAACGGATCGCGCACTGTGCGCATTGCATCAGCCGGCTGAAGCGACTGGTACACGTCGGCTCGTCTACGGCCATCTAGTTTTCTTTGGCAGAAACAAACGATAAATGGAAAAATGGTGTCGTTATAGCAGCATAAGACGTGTGCAGCGCGACCACAGCTGGAACTATAGCGAACGGAGCAACTCAGCACAGGCTGATATACGCAAGACAACCTCTACCCATCATAGCTAACTTTCAGCAAATGTATCAAAGTACAGCATATACAGAAACAAGAGAAAAACAGGTTGAAAAGAGCTGAAAAAAGATCGACAGGAGTCACAGAGATGTCAATAGTTCAACACGCGACTTGGTCTCAGGACAGGCGTTTCAGGAGAGCGGTTCACGGGATGACAGCGTTGTATGTGTTCTTTCGTGACTTGCTGGAAGCAGGCAAGATCACGCTTCTCATGGCTCAATCTGCCGCTCGAAGTCCTTCAACTGGTGGTGTAGCGCTTTGAAACCCTGCTCACCGGTGAATCCAAGGCACCACTGCCTTTCCTCATGGCAGGGACAACATTGTCCTCGAGAAGGTGAACTTTTGGCGTGACAATTGCATGGCTGGTGGCAACCAGGTCTTCCCTGAATAACCTTATGAACGTGTCGATGCAGATCGCCATGGCAACAGCAAGAAAAAGAAAGACAACACGCTCAGGACGACAGTGGATAGTTACAGTAAGAAGCATGAGCGTGATGTCTGTCTAAATCAATGCTTTGTCATTGCCTGACTTTAAAATAAAAATCCCAAAAGGATTAGACCAGTGATAAGAAATGCTCTACACGCCAATTATCAACATTTCCTCGGTGGTGGAGGAGGATTTGCTGTAAATCTCTCGGCATGCTGCAAAGCATTGAGCAAGCACTGGTAATGACATCCGATGCCATTGCACTATGCCAAAAACTGCGGCTGCTTGTGCACTGCCGGGACAGGACCAAGTTGACAGTTTTCAACAATTTAGTACCCAAAAAGAGACATTTATTTAGACACTTAGGGCGAACAAAGATAGAAAGAGGATTGGCTCGAAGACGTTTCGGTGTCCAACGCTGTCATCGGTTCGAAAAGCTCGGATGGTGGCGTCAGTTTTGGAAAAAGTAGTACATGCAGAAAAATCACAAAACAGGCCTTCTTAAGAGGAGTGGTTCAGGTGTGCTTGTGCTAGAGGGAGGGTGAGAAAAGGCTGAATAAAGGTGTTGAAGGTGAGAGAGCTGATGCGTGCATTGAAGGTGTGGGTATGGTCTTTTGTGGTTTATTCGGCGACATGCGAACTGTGCGCAGCCTCTTACATCGGTATGACCACCCCGCCTTCTTGATTGAGCCTGTGAGCATGTGAACTCTGTCTAAAAGCAGACTGCTGCTTCAGCCTTCGGTGACCATTGCGAGGAGCATCATCCAGATGCAAAATGGAACTCACATTCAGGGTCATCTAGCATAACAGGAACACGCTGTGCTTACACATTGAGGAAGTGTTAGCGATTAAGCTATTGCAGCCGTCGATCAACAGACGATGGGAAAATCTCAGAACTGGCTTTCTCCCCTGAAACCATTCCCACTTCTTCAATGCACGCACCAGTTCTCTCGCCTTCAACACCTTTATTTAGCCTTTTTTCACCCTCCCTCTAGCACAAGCACACCTGAACCACTCCTCTTAAGAGGGCCTGTTACGTGAGTTTTTCTGTACTACTTTTGCCAAGACAGGCGCCACCATCTGAGCTTTTTGAACTGATGACGGCGTTGAACACCGACACGTCTTCGAGCCAATCCTCTTTCGATCTTTTGTTCGCCCTAAGAGTCTAACTAATTGTCTTTTTTGTGTACTAAATCATGCGGATGGACTCTACAAGGTTTTTCCTTGTTTTGAAAGATGTCAGCAATGCTTGATTCCAAACAAGGCATGGAAAAAGTCAAATTCTAGGCTTAGCTTGGATGGGTGTATCTTCACCACAATAAGCTCTGCAGAAAACTGGTCCACAGCTTGATGCAACAACACACCTTTCTGAAGTCAATGTTTTTTGTTGTTTTGCCTCCCTTTCAGGGCATTGTGGTCATGGCCGCCAGGAAAAGTGTGTCTGTGGTAGTGTTGCCTGTTGATATCATGTCGCTGGAGCACAACATCGAGCTGCTACATGCATGGGCCACCGTCTACCATTTACGGCACCTGAATTTTATCCACTTTTTTCTCGAGCTCTTGTGCTTGGGTCCTCATTCGTGCAGCACCTAGTTGGAGGGCATTTGCCGCTGCTTGCCTTGCTGCAGACATTTCCTCAGGACAGGTGCTGCAGATTATCAGATGTCTGCTGATTGAATTATATGGCTTGTTGTAGAAGTTGATGCCATTGGCGTTGCGGAGTGAAGTCTGGTTCAAACTCACCAGCAGCTAGGCTGGCATCAAAACTGAAATGCACTTTTCAAGCAGGAGAACAGCACACAGAAAACTCCTTGTTCGAGGTGCAGGCTTGGAACATGATGGAGATCTGCAAATAACAGCAATGGTCAACCGTCAATCACGAGACACTGTTTGCACAGGTTGTTTTTCATTCAGCTTGAACTTGAAGTACAAACTTCACACCGTACATGTCACTAATTGGACATGTTTAAGAGAAGCTTATTTTTTGGGAGCACAGACAAGAATGTCATTACAAAAGATTTAAGTTAAAATTAAAAAACAGACTAGGATGATCTAGATAGAAATTCAGAGTTGTGCGCCTCATTCTTCTCACCCTTTTGTAGTATTCATTGGTAAAAGGGGTGGAAACAGTAGCGCGCAGTAATATCTATGCTCATACTAATAAGCTCTAACATCCTGTTTTTCGTTTTGCAGTGTCCAGTTTCAAACGTAAAAAATATTACCGATAGGGAAAGCAGAACTTACCTCCAAAGAGACCCACTGAGCTCCATGATCTGTACGTTGTAAAGTTGAAGAGCTGTGGACAGATTTGCCATGGGGTATTCCGTGTTGACAACGCACATGGGGATCGTGTTGAAGATGGAGTTTGCCAGGGTACTCAACATTCTCAATCTGGTGACAGAACTTCAGGGAGCCACCCCCACCACCATCTCCACCAAGCGTTTGCCACACTTCATCCGCAGGGATATGGGCTTGGGGCCTCCCCTTTCTGCAGGAACATCCCAAGCGCGGTGTCCACACCCTGGTTGTATCACTGCACCCTCTTCCTGCTTTTGAAAACGTCCTTCCCGCCCGGGAAACTGCCTTACTACTTTTCCACAGCGATGGCACCGGTGAGGTGGATGGATTCTTGGCCTTTCTGCTTCTTTCTGAATGCCAAAACAGCTCTGGAGAGCATCTGGCCGCCAATCACGTACAGCCAAGGCCATCCCTGACCCAAAGAAGAACTACTTCGTCCAGTAATTCGGCAAACGATCCGGTAACTTTTTGTGCTCCTCCATTGCTGCCAAACGCAATGATACTGACTGTGCTCGTCCAAGGACATCTCTGAGGAGGTTCCTCCAAGCATGAGATGTTACAACAAATTCCCTGTGGCCTCTCAGCCTGCTGACCAGCGTCTCTGGACAATGACACTAGGATGTTGACAAAATACCTCTAAGGCTAGGAGAAAAAGTCACTTTGCCAGGAAAAGTCTGAATCTTGAGAAAACTGGAGAAAAAGCTTCGACAAAAATAGGAGTCGCCATTATCATGTACTGGCCAACCACGAATCTGCCAACCAATCGTTTCTTTCCCCTTTGATCTTCCATCTCAGGAGTATACCACCCTTGCGTTACAACAACCGTAACAACTTACTGCTAGTTGTAATCCGTCCAGTCCCGATCCCCGCGATTCGCCACCTCCTGCGATTAAGCACAGCGCCAGCCATGACATCTCAAACAAGGCGCCTCCAAGCATGAGCTGTCCCAAGACATTCCCCACAGCGTCTCAGCCTGGAGACAAGCGTCTACAGACCATGACACAAGTCCTGGAAGGCTGGGAAGAGTAGTCATTTTGCCAGGAAAAATCTGATCTTTGAGAAACTTGGAGTGACAGCTTCGACAAAAAACCAGGCGTGGCCATTATCATGTACTGGCCGAACACGAATCTGCCGAAAGATCGCGTTTTTTTTCTTCGATCTTCTACCTCAGGAGTGCATCATCCGCGCGTTAAGAACAGCCTTGGCAATTTCCTGCCAGTTTGAATGTGTCCAGTCCCTGCGATCCTTCACGTTCTGCAATCAAGCAGAGTAACTAGCTTCTTGTTCTTGCCAGCCGGCTTCCGAAAAGAGATGGGCATGTCTTGCTTCATGCTTCATTCATACTTTGGATGCAAGCGAGTGACGCCATTTTCTTTCATGAGAGAGCATGGGACGTCAGGGGAGAGCGCAGCCATAAAAAAAAAACCTAGATGGCCGCATACCTAATGTATGTATGTAAACCGCCGTGGGGTAGATCTACTGAACAAGGGGGAAATCAGCAATACGAATGGGCCTACTACGTATACTGGCAGGATCAATGATGTTCCCCTCCAAACCTATTTGGTGGTGATTGCTTCGTTCTTTTCTTTCCAGGAGGATAATTGAAAGCCAAGAGTTTAAGCCTCGAATTTCAGTGATTATTGTTTGAAAAAATCCTGGCGGAGCGCCGTACGCGCAAAACCTGTGAAGCATCTCGCCAAACTTCGAAATGATCAGATATAATGATCAGACGTCCAACTTTACTTCTCCATTCGAATTACGGAAAAGAACCGAAGACGGTTCGCAAAATCGGGAGGGTTTGTGTAGATAGGGGTACTGCGATGGCTCGTGCACACGCCACTTGTTTATCATTGATTCGTAGACAAAATGTAAAGTCATATTAACGGTCAGGAGGGCTGCCAACGAGAAGACAAGGACTTGTGGAGCTTCAGTATTTAGGAAAGGCGTTCGTTCTTTCTCTCTGTCACTTGTCTTTATCGGAGTTAGTGCGAATTAACTTGATTTAATTTATGCGATACCCTGCATACGAGCGGAATATCACCTTTAATGAACGGTAATTTTAGCTTATGACCTGATATCTTTGATCACATAACGTACAACACAAAACCTCTCATGAAATTAATCCTTTAATCATAAGATTTCCGAAAACTTATACCTTGTTGGGTGGCGTAAGTAAACTTCTTGGTTGAAAATCTGAGGACGTCCCCCACTATACTTATTTTAATCAGTGACAAGCTTGAGTCTGGCAAACTGCGCTATATCAGCTGCTACGCGTGAAATCAATTTGGAAAGAATGACCGTCAATGTATCAGTAGACCTCTCACCTTCCTTGGCTGCCATAACCAGACTCTCGGTCTCCCACATTGCGAGGAAGATGAAAAGGACGAGGTAGCGATAAAAAGCCATGTCAGCCAAACAGGTGCCAATGAAAATGGCAATAATGGCCGACAGTCACTTGACTCTGGAGTCAGCCTTACCTCTGCTTCAAACTCTGTTCAGAAATTGTGTCTTTTATGGTCCGTATAGGTGTCGTGAGCACGGTCCGACGCTTGGCATTTTACTCGACATCCTCGCAGCGCACGTTGCTCTGCGTGGTGATTGCGTAAAAGTGACATAAGCGTAGGAAGTCCGTACATAACACACTGCCAGGGTTGACGACTGACGCAAAACCCCCGGCACTCCATTCAGGACCCGTGTTTCATCGCGATCGACGTACTTGCGGCGCCAGTTGTCACCGGCCGCGCGGCTTTGGTGGCTCCAACTTTGCAGACGTGCCATTCCACAGAGTGTGGTTTGCACGTCATCTGCATGAAAAAGAACATCCCCGCTCCTTTCAACCCAGTTCTTATCATGCTTATTGTATCAATCCTATGGCATATGAACTCCCACACTCCGTTCTTCGATCAACGTACTTGCGGCGCTAGGCGTCATGACCCCTGCGGCTTTTCCGACTCAATCTTCGCAGACGTTGCCATTCCACATAACAATGTGGTTTTTGCACGTCATCTGCTGCTTGCTAAAGAGCATCCCGGCACTTTTCAAGCTAGCTTTCATCGCATCAATCGGGCGGCATATGAACGTCCACACCCTCAGGAACCGTATTCTTTGGCGATCGACGTACGTGCGGCGCCTGGCGTCACGACCCGCGCAGCTTTGGTGGGTCCCTCCTGTCAGGCGTTGCCAGCTTGATTTTCTACCTCATCTGCATGCAAAAAAGAACATCCCCCGCATGAACTTTTCAATATCTTGCCATACCTATCCGACGACGCTGCGTAAATCCTAACATGGGCTGATCTTGACGGTTGTGGGCTCTTTTCGCAAGATTGCGAAGGCCCTGTGTCCCGTATTACAGGGAAACTAGTCCTCAAGGAAATCTGTCGTTGAGCATAGAAGTCCCTATGGATACGTAGGCCGATGTGATCAGGGTATTCTGTCGCTGGTCGGGGTGATCGATGTATTATCGGTGCAACTGACGTTAAGGAAGACAATTCAAGTCAATCGAACTTAGGATGGGAAAGAGCAGTCGTTGATGCATTAAAATTTCATCCATTTCCTCTCTTCCTCTAGTTGGCCACGAGGATGCGAGACAAGGGAAACGGCCAGGTTTAAGTAAAAACTGGATATCAAGCCAAGATGAGCGGCAGTTAAGGCAACGTCAACTGCGAAACAAGGGAAGAGGGAGTTGAAGTTGGTGGGCGGTAGCTTCTTCAAATGGTACTTTTCCCCCTCCATACCGACTACCCTCAGCGGCTCTTGGCTTCCTACGGCGTGCGTGTTTGTCAGCGCCACTCATACCGACAACTGAATACCACACTCCGTTCAGGATGCCTGTTTCGTCAGGATCGACGTAGACTTAGAGCGCCGGGCGTCATGAGCCGCGTAATACCACGACGCTGCAAAAATCTCGGGCTGATCAGGACGGGAGAAAGCGCTTCAAAGGGACACTTCGACGCATCCTGCGGCTTTGAAAAATGTATTGCGCTTTTCAAGGTCGTGGTGCTGGCACCTAATGATTAGGCGAGAATAGCGGCAATTTCAAGTTTTGACTCTGCGAGGTTGGCGTCTATACGTGCGTCGATTCTGTATCTTGCATTGAGCAGTTCGGCAGGTAGATTTAGATCTACCTACTGTAGACTGATGTCAGAGCGAGTGCTGGCTATTGTCTGTGTTGTTTACTCTGTATGGCCATGCGAGGATGTCAATTTGGAATCGGGGAGGTCGTCGTTCGTTGTCAGGGCGGCCGAACATAGGCCATTTTAGAAAGAAGGTCCGCACCTTCTGGCTGTTTGATCGCTATTGCCGATTGAAGAAGACTGGAAAGTACAAGTTGGACGATGTGCAGGAGCACCTCATGGAGGTACGTGTTTTCCCTAGGAGGTGTTTTCAAGGTACCTCAGTTAGGAAACTTGAGGTGATTTCTTGATCTTGAGACCTCTCAGCTAAAAGAAGACCAGTGAGGAGAAAGAGGTGTTTTCCTGAAATGAGTGGTGATCGAGTATAAAAAAAAGGGCAATCAGAAAGCAGAGCAGCGAGGAAAAAATGTTTTCTTCAAGGAGGTGAGTAGTGGCGATCGAGTGAAAAAAATCATGAGAAAGCAGAACAGTGAGGAAAAAAATGTTTTCTTGAAGTGAGTAGTAGCGGTCGAGTAAAGAAAAAAGGTCATCAGAAAGCATAGCAATGAGGAAGACATTCAAAGGGGGCGAGCTTTGCGCTCTCATGCGCGGAAATTACAAATTGATACAGATTTCTTTCCGTTTAGGAAAAAAACGTTCTCTTGAGTGGCGATCAAACAAAAACAGTACGTCATCAGGAAGCAGAGCAGTAAAAGTAGTCAGTGAAGAGACGATCAGTTAGGAGAAGGTTTCTGGATCTTGTTTGCTTTACCTTGGACGAAGACGAAGAGGAACTCTATCTCATGGACACTCCAGGGACGTAGCTGTATTGTCTTCGTCAAAACCTCCCTCGGTCCATAAAGCCACGCCCTGTCAACTTCGCGGAGGTAGTGGTCCCTTCGTACTCCTTTGAGGATTGTTGCCAACACTTCAGGCTGACGCGGCGAACTTTTGAGGCGTTGCTCAGGCGCCAAACATTCCGCTTGTCCAATGCCGGGATCCGAAAAGGGAACCTGTTGATTCCCGCAAGCAGTTAATGGTGTAGTTGTGGTATCTTGGAACTCAAGAAACCTACTTGACAGTCGCAGATCGCTTTGGAATGAGGGACTCGCCTGCATATGCTCTGGTGCATCGAGTTTGCGATGCTTTATGTAATTTTCTGGACCCATTTGTTGTCTGGCCAAGCAGTGCAGCGCAAGTGCGAGAAACTGAGGAAGGGTTTCGTGACCTCAGCGAAGGTGTGCCAGGACTTCTTGGTGCCAACGACGGGTGCCACGTTCGAATCCTGCCGCCTTCTGACGACGAGGCGAGTTACTTCAACTGGAAGAAATTCCATTCTATCGTCATTCAGGGGATTTTCGACAGCAATCTATTTTTTCACAAACGTCTACGCAGGGTTCCCTGGATCCAGACACGACTTACGTGTGTTCTGAAACTCGCCAGTCGATGACTTGGCCACAGCAGATAAGGATGTGCTGTTTACAGGAAACACTTACATCGTAGCTGACTCAGCCTATGCTTCAAGATTGTGGCTTGTACCTACCCACAAAGGTGTTGCACATCTGATACCTGCTCAGCGAAAGTACAACCGCTATATAGCTCGAGCTCGAAAACAAAAACAAAGAAAAGAAAAAAGAAAAACAACATCTCAAGTCACTGTACATGTGGTGCTGCAGCACCAACTAGCACATGACAGAAAAAAAAAGAATGGCAAAAATGTCCGACCTAACTTGTTTTATCTAATTGAGTCTTTCAACTGGTGATTGTATGACTCAATAAGATATGATTACCCAGTAAGAATCACTCAAACATTTTCTGACTTCTTCTGCTTAACCAAGTAAGCCATGCTTGATTGATTTCTCGTTGCTGAAAGAGAAAAAAACCAGGTATTGACCTTTTAGCATGAAACTGAAAAAGGAAAGACTGATGGGTCTGTTCTATAATCCAATGATGCTTGTCGTTCTTTGAACCACGAAAAACCATGATTATAATATCCTTTCTCTGTCATGAACTTATGTGAGAGCAGCAAGCACACAACTTGTCACACAACACCCACCGCCACTAGACGTAACATATTTTTGTTGTTTTCACAGAAAGCCATCATGCACCGACTGCGAATTCCCCTATGCAAATTACACATTGGTAAAGGCAGACGATTGCAGTCATATTATGTCGGAAGAAGCTGTGACAAGATTGTATGAAGTACATAGTAATGACAAATGGCTGCAAAACTGACAATGGCATATAG
>JAOWAR010153838.1:0-11037 GCA_028571005.1 Clathrina lutea
TTCACCCGGCAATTGCATGCCTTTTCAACAGGGCGGTCAGAGCGGAGTTTGTTGTTTGCAGAGCGGATAGCGGAGGCCACATTGGGCAGACAGCAGTAGCTGACTTTAAGAGTTGTTCGGTTGAAAATTCTGTGTCAGGTCGATCCATGCGGGAAGTGCTTGTTCACAAGACTGAGAAATTTGCGTCCAACGTTGGTTCTCGCACTCTTGCAGAAAGGCGGGTTGAACCAAGTCACGTTCCGCGCTGCCGCTGCCGTTTCTTTGGTACACGTTGACCTGGTGGGATGAACTGCAGCTCCCCAGGAAATCCGCTAGCTATCAAGGCCTCTTCATAGATGGGGGGTGCCTTACAGAATGCTTCCACGTCCGGTATGCTGGAAACTCGTTTGTTGATGGCAGCAGGAAGGTTCCGGACGGGATGTTTGGCGGATGGTTCACTTGATTTGTGGATGTACAGAGGCCGGTCGTTAGGTGTGCGGTACGGAAAATACCAGCCGGTGGAAAGGTCAAACGTGACGTCAAGAAAATTGGCCGTTGCAATGTTAGATTCGACTGTTATCCGCAGTCCGTAACCGGTATCCGCGTCGTGACCGGAGGCATTCTTTATGGCGGCCAAGCCGTCATCCCTGTACAGCCAGGTCACCCTTGCTGCTGAAAGGCGCTATCTTGTTCAGCAGAAACACACCGACGAGTTCACATACTTCCGCGCCATCATAACTTCCCATTGTCACGTCAAGCGCGTCGTCTTTATCTCGCTTCATCCAGGTTTTTCCACCAGCGAACAGGAGAGGCTTTCTAGCATGGAAGACTATCTCGATCCGGCTCTCTCTCCGTTAGGCTCACGTGGTCTCTGGCAAAGATCATGGCCTCCATTAAAAGTTCCTCTGAAATCGAAGGATAAAAATAGACTATGTCGAAAGAAAAGAAGGTATACTCACTCTTCCCATCGATGCTTGTGAACCAATCTGTTACTGCGGCTGTGTTCCTCCACAGATTGACATGCATCATCTCGAGGATTGCGTTGACGGCATTCCCCAAAATCCGCTTGGTAATGATGCCCATCTCCGACTTTGAAGGGTTGATCAATCGACAAGGGAGATTAGCTGCGAAGTTGTCCTTGTGGTCCTTCAAAATCAGAAATGCCTCGCTCTTAGCGAGGGTGTCCATTCTATCTGCGAGCTTCAACCGGTGCGCAACTCGTTGAGCTTCGGCGTTTATGCTGTCATGCAAATCGTCCGGTGCAGATTTTTAGTGCTTGGTGGCGTTGTCGTGAAGCAGCTTGTCGTATTGCTCTACGGACACCTTGTAGAGGCCTCGTATTGTCGGCACGGACGATCATATCAGTCGATATCCTTACGCAGGGTGTTTTGAAAACGGTCAGGTACATGGCGAAACTCGATGGACTCGATTAAGTAGCATGTCGTTCTCAAAGGGCACAAGCTTCTCCACCTGGGGCGGGCACTTCCTGCTATTGAGACCCGGGTACGTGTCCTCGGCATCCGGTACCTCCTTGTCATTGCCCTTCAGAAAGAAGGCTCGCCACCCCATGTGCTTAATCAAAGACTCTACCTTTTCGATGAGGCCTTTCCGGTACACCTTATTCGTAGGGACGGGGTGTTGGTTCACAGTCTGTCCTCATCATTCCCTTCTTCGTTTTTTCGTTTGTTTTTCATTTTTTCTTTGTCGCCCTAGCTCACCTTTGCCCCATACTCGCGCTTCTGGTCTGCACTTACCACTTCTTTACACACATTGCACGCTTCGACTCTTTTTCCACGCACATTTAGACGCTAAGTATACTCTCGTTCAAGCGCTAAGTATGTCTCCTTCTCGATCTGGGCTACTTCCTTTTAATGTCACGTTGTTCTTTTGGACCATTGTTGCCAGATGATTGCTTACGGCATGAAACTCAGAGTTGCAATACATTTGGCTCCAGCTTGACTTCTTGACTCTCTGTATATAGCTCACTACCTCGGTAGTTTGAGCACTGTGGCATGGCATAGTGCATTCTTGCCCACAAGCGGGGTGCATCAAGGTCTGTGATAAATGCTTGCATTTTCACAGCCTTTCCTCAGTCTCTGTACTGCACTGATGAGCCCACAAAGGGCGAAACAGGCTGTCTGCAGTTTGAGTATATATATATATCTTTCTCTCTCTCTTTCTCTCTCTCTCTCTCTTTCCCTACCCCTCGTTCTACCCCCTCTCGCCATCACTTTGACCCCCGGCTCAGCTTACATGATGCAGCACACCAAAGATTATTGGTGTTAGATAGGTATACATGTGCAACTCCGGTGCAACTCAAAATACAGCAGATAAGGGGAAAGAGAGAGAGTGAGAGGGGGGCTGGATTTTCAGCTAGGAAGAGCTCACAAAAATACACAAGCCAGGTAAAAAAGACTTTTGCAGTTCAGGTATTGGTGATACCATCGATATCAACCGGCGCTCATCATGGATTGCTGGAGACGCCGAGTCGTTATGATTGTCACCGTGTTGCCCTCTTCTGGTGCCCTTCGACTTCAGCTCTCCACTTGGAAGCAAACAGAAAAGCGTGAAAGAGTGCGTAATTTATCCAGCGTTCGGTCGTCAGGAAAAAAATAGAGTTGAGTAAGCAAATCTTGTGAAAGTGTGCTTTTTTTAACCCTTTTATGGACTGATTAATTTGTATGGCAGAATTCGTAAAAGTTTTCTTGCCCCATAACTTCGCAACCACTCATATTTTGTGGGACAACCCATATATATTTAGGAAGATCTTGCTCCAAAGAGTACAAAAAATATACAATGGTTGGACAATTCTAAAGACATGTTGACCAAAACGTGGGCGAAAGTTCACATGTGGTAAAAATAAACCATCAGATTATCGTCACACTGGCAGGTACTTGGAAGGGAAGAGCAATTAGCAGTTGAAGTTTTCAGAATGGTATTTTAGTGCCAAGAATCTGTCCCGGCACATTATCCTCCACGCCCACAACCCATTATACAGACTTTGGTACTCCAATAACGACTGACATCAGGAATTCCCACCAGGCCACAATAGATGATCAGACCAGAAAAATTGAACAGCTCATCAGCGTCTGTGTCCTTCCAAGACCCATCACCTTGAGCATAGTAGGAGTTGCCAAGGATTTGTGTTCAGTGCAGCATAGATGTTGGTGAACATGGTTATGGAGAGCATGAAGGCAGGAGTGAAAATAATTGAAAAACAATCCATCTTCCTGGCTGGCGCGAAATTTTCAGGTAGATGAACGACAGGCTGGCTGGCGGGTAGTCGTGAATTCGAAGTCGTGTAGAGGTGCATCGTCGATCTGTTCCCAAGGTTTAGGCTGCACATGGTGGTGGTACTCTGCCAGCGTGACGAGTGCCACTACGACCATGAGCAGCTGCACCTTGTCCTCTGTCACACCTCCTGCCTGCACCTTGACCACGGCCCCTGCCTCGAGCTCCGCCACCACAACCTCGCAGCGAACCTCTCCCTCCATGCCGTCCACCTTGAGCACGGGCTCCTGCTTGCCCTCATCCACGGCTTTGTCCACAACCAGCCTCCGCAAAAATGTCTTCGTCAGAGGACACTTTTCCGTCGGAGGGCGACCCAGTATCGTCATCCTCGTCCCTCTCGACCTCACAGCCATCCAATGCATGCCAACTGTAGGTCTTCTTCTTCACACGAAGGCATCATGGATGACTCTGTCCTGCTGCCTGACACTGAAGCAAGGTCAGCATCATCGTCGAACAAGACACTGAGAGCTTCCTCGGTGTCCATTGCCCAAACAAGTGGAAGACTGCTTCTGATTTGGCGGGAAATGGGAAAAAAAAATCGCTCGAAACTCAATGGTAGTCGAACAATTTCGGAGCTCCGCTGCTCGAAACTTCCAATCACGACCCCAATTTTGCTTGTGGATTTAAGCTTCCTTATACCCCATCAATGCCTTCCTTACCAACTACAGCCAGGAATCAATCAAAATCAACCAGATATCATCGAATTATGTCATCGATTGCTGGCGATCGATTTTTGACTGGTCCGTCCGTAAAGGGTTAATTTCTTCGCCTCCTAAAATACAAGGATGACTGGTTTGTCTTTACTATGTTTTTTTGTGTAGTTAGTGATGGTAGTGGTGCTGCTGGTGGTATGGTATTGTCAAGTTGGTGTTATTGTGGAATCACAATAGAGTTTAGCAGTTACGTCCCACCTCACCAGCCTGAAATGCTTTTTTTTTGCAAGCTGTTTCAGTGAAACTGTGTTCACCTCCTTCAGTTGTAATGGTTAGTAATGGGAGCAGGACTGTGGTTACTTATAGACACTCAAAGCTGACAAAATACAGACAATCTAGTTGAAGAAGATTTGCAAAACGATCCGCTTCAGGCTGGTGAGGTGGGAAGTCACTGATAGTGTCATTTACCCCGCAAAGATATCTGAAGAGTCACCATAGAGGTTTTTCACATCAGTGGGCCAGCCACCCAATTATATCATGTTCATGACATGTTGTTACATTCTCTGGCTTTGATGTCTTCTTGGGAGCATTGTCATTGTTGAAAGGTTGTACTCCTCCCACCCACACCCCCATCCTATATTCTGAAGCTGGGATAGTTCAGCTCCGTGACCTCTTAAGAGTGCACTGTCTTATTGATCAGTGATTTTTTTGCCATTTTCTTGTGGCGAAAAGAAATCGGAGATAGTTGACTTTGGCATGTGTGATCAGCTCACGGCATGTGGCATCATGCACTAGCTTGTTATTCGATGCCTGTTGGTGCTGGGTTAGGGTTTGGTTGTAAACTAATTGTTCTTCAACCTCCCCGCTCCAACGAAGTAGAACTAGAATTTACCTTGGCCACGGAAATCCTTCCAGAGACTAAAAGAATGCCATGCGTGCAGCCCCAAGCTGAGTGTGATCAACATTTTTGAACAAAGAAGAATCGACCAAAAAAGAAGACTTGATGTAGAAAGAACACTGATTATCATGACAGAGCACCTTTTCGATAGGCTTCTTTCTAGGATGAAGCTTCCTAGATTTTCATCAACATCCAATCCAAAATCTAGTACCATAAGATGATCCCAAACAGTGTGTCTCCTGTTGCATGTGTAGTTCACTACCCACACCGATGAAACGTTAGAGAAAGCTGCGCCCTTTAACTGCAGAGTGTAGAATTATAGACTTGTCTCAGAACAGCAAATTGCCTGGCCACTTTTTTCGTTTTCTCTTTCGTTCAACGGTAAAACTGTGGAATGGAAATGACCAAAGCTTGTGTGTGTGCTAGGCATTGTGTTTTCTGTTCGGCCAAGTGCCCGTTCACCGCTGGTTCAAATCCCAGGCTTTCATTTAGGAAAGCAAAGAAACGTCTAAGAAATGCATTTTTTTAGATTCTGAGAAATATTTATAGAGCTTAGCTGGAACATCATTAGTGCTTTTTCATGATAGTCATGACCTTCAGAAGAGGAAGTTTGTGTAGATGCCAGTGAGGTGAAGGAGTTTTCTGTCGCAACACTCGATCGAGTGTATATGTCTATAGCTGAGCCTTATCGACAGTTTTCTACAAGAGAATCGACCAAAAGATAAAGTAAATTTTAAAAAAGAACACCTTATCATGACAGTACACCTTTCCAGTATACGTCCTATATTTTCCTCCACATCCAATCTAAAACCTAATGCCATAGCATGATTCCTAACAATTTTGTGTATCTGTTGGCTCATGTGTAGTCCACTACCCGCACAGATCGATGAAACATCAACGAGAGCTGTGCGCATTAACTGGAGAGTATAAATTATAGACTGGTCTCAGAAAAGCAAATTGTCTGGTCAGTCTTTTTTTTTCTCTTTTTTTCAATGGTGAAACTGTGGTTAATGATCAAAGCTTGTGTGTACTAGGCATTGTGTTTACGGTTCGGCCAAGTGCCCGTTCACTGCAGGTTCAAATCCCAGGCTTCCACTCAGGAAAGCAAAGAAACGTCGAAGAAATGGATGTTGCTCTGATTCTGTGAAAAATTTATATAGCTTATCTTGAACATCATTAGTGCTTCTTCATGATAGCCATGACCTTCAGAAGAGAAAGTTTGTGTAGATGCCAGAGAGGTGAAGAAGTTTTCTGTCGCAACACTCGATCAGGTGTGTTTATGGCTTTTTGACCTTGCTGAATGTAGCTGTATGAAGGCAGAGATATGATAGTTGAAAAGAAATTGCCCACTTTGGGGGCACCTGACTACAAACCCACATTAGGGCTTCAGTTTTTGACTTGTTTCCAGCTGGAAGGGGCTTGAGGTTTGTTGGAGGCCATTTCTTACCTGATTGGCTTGTTTAAACCTGCAAAGGTTGTTAGAAAAGTTCTATCTACTCCTCTTGATCCTTTTGTATTTGTTAATGGTGTTTGTTCAGACATTGGAACAGCTTCTTCTCATTCTTCAGCTTTCTACCTCCTCCTCTTCTTGTCTTCGTCCTCCTTCTGTTGATCATTTTTTTGGAACAGCTTCTTATTTCTTCATCTTTTCCCCTCCTCTTTCTTTCCCGTCGTCCTCGTTCTCCTTCTCCTTTTGATCTTTTGGATATGTTTATTGTCTTCCCAATTTGTTTTTCTCTTTATCATGTTTTCGATCCGAAAAGGTCTCTTGAAATTTCCGCTTACAAAAATGTTTGAACTGATGTTGAACAAGGTCAATCGTGATTGTGCGTGTGATTTTTTCCCCAACCAGTGAGGGGTGAAGATGTAACAAGCAGTGGGTTAAAATGTAACAAGCAGTGGGTTAAAATGTAACAAGCGGTGGGTTAAAATTTACGAGTCACCACCACATGTCAGCGGCTTAAAATGTAAGAATCACCACCGTTGTAAACGGATGAAAATGTACCTTTCAGGGATTAAAATGTAACGTGTCCCTCGGTTTGGAACGGGCTTATAATGTAACTTTCAGGGATGAAGTGTAACATGTCCCTCTGCATATAACGGGATGAAAATGTAACTTCTCTGGGATGAAAATGTCGGTGTCCACATACAGGTATGTATGTATGCATGCATCTTTTCTTCTTCTTCTTCGTCTTCTTCGTCTTTTTCTTCCTCTTCGTCTTTTTCTTCTTCTTCGTCTTTTTCTTCTTCTTCTTCTTCTTCTTCTTCTTCTTCCTGTTCTTCTTCTGGAAAATACAACTTTATTTTAAAATGACAGCAAGGTCGAACGAACAATACAATCAGAGAGAGACGATAGATACAACGGAATGCTACGCAAATACGATAGATACAACCGAACGCTACGCAAATTGGACTACTATTGAATAAACGAATCTTCTTCTTCTTCTTCTTCTTCTTTTTCTTCTTCTTCTTCTTCCTCTTCTTTCTCTTCTCGACATATCTGTTTTTTTCTTTGACTTTTTCTTTTTCAGCAGTGTTGGTTATTTTCTTCTTTTGGTCTCTTTAGTCATAAATGTCCTGTGTTGTTTTCCTGTCGACATGTTTAATGTCATGCAGACATTTTCTTCAGAACCTGCGGTTTTGTCAAGATTTTTCTTCGTTCTATTTCCTTTTGAGAATTATCAAACTTTTAGTAAAGTTTACGTGTCTGCAAAACTCACCGCTTTTGGTGGTTTACTAAGTACTCTTGGCGTGGTATGGCGGCCTACGTTTCTGGGATATTCCCACAAGCGGAAAGCTGTTGGGGGAGTGATAAAGTCTTCGCTTTTTCGCTACCTAGTCTCAGCTTCTGCACTGCACTGATGAGGCCGCAAAGGCCGAAACAGTACAGTTGACCTTGAAACTGCGCCATTGCCCATCCTTTTTGCGCATACCGTGATGGCGTAGCGGATAGTCAGGTGATTCTCGTCTGCTAGGCGATTTGGTGCCGCAGGTGCGAGTCCCGGTCTCGGCACGGAGTGTACATTAAATTAATAAATTTTCTTCGATCAATATATTTTCTCCGTGCGGTCACATCTCTTCCTTCCAATTTTGCCTTAATTGTTGAGCACTCTCACTGGGACACACCATGCTGTTGGCATTTTCAAGTTGCCAAGCTCACCGCTTTTGGTGGCTTGAGCACACTTGGCGTGGTATATGGTGGCCTACGTTTCTGGGGTATTCCCACAAACGGAGAGCTGCTGGGGAAGTGATAAAGTCTTGGCTCTTTCGCAACCTCGTCGCAGCTTCTGTACGTACTGAACTGGTGAGGCCACAAAGGCCGAAACAGTACTGTCTGCAGTTTTTTTTGTGTGTCTGTCTGTCTGTATGTATGTAGTGTACAAAAAGAGTTACCTTAGTTTTGGGATGAAATTTGTACGGCTTTCCTATCATCGTGATCATGTGATATCGTCTGAAATCGAATGTGATAGGAGTAGGCGCGACTGTGACGGTTTGTGCATACGCACGTCTGTGCGCCATGCGCTGTTGAGTAATGAAGGTGGATGCGTCGATATATCACATGATATGAAAAAGGTACAGATTTTCGTGAATGCAACCTTTTTTTGGCAGGGTAGTAGTATATAGGGGCATATCGCGAAACGTGGGCTTTAGGTGAGCGGAGAAATAAATTTGAGGGGAGTGAGAGAGGAAGAAATGGCTATGGACCTACCAGGATGAACGAAGGAGATGGGTAAACGGATACAGATGTGGCACGTCTATTAAATTCAGCCCTGCGCCGTGCGCGGCCTTTGTGGCTTCGCCGGCTTGCCATGTGTGCAGGTAGCCAGGTGCTTTGCATTATAGAGCTAGCTGCACGACTCAGGTTGACGCCGAAACACACCTATCAACGGCGCACAACCTGTCGTCGTCAAGGCAAGTTTAAAGAAGTTCGACCAGCTTCGCCAAAGGATTTGTTGAAAGAAAACGACAATGGATGTCCCCAGTCGGTGGTTCGGGCAGAAGTGTTCAATTATAGCTCTACGAGCCCTGAGCAATCATCAGAAAACGGGATTCAGAGCGCCTGGAACAAAGATCGCAGAAGGTGAATGCCACTAATGTCATGTGGCTGGCACGCGAGATTCCGAGAGGCCGGGCGGGCAAATCTATTGAGCCAGACCGCGCCGCGCCGACTGCGCTTTTTGATGATCGATGCCGTAAACTATGGTAAACGTCTCTCCTGTTCCTCTCAATCTTTTCACAGCAGTGTCTTTCTCTGAATTCTGCGCACAATGATAGCAATGAGGAAAGAAACGGTAGGGAAGGAATGGTAGATGAGAAAAGCAACCATAAGAAGGGTGATGAACGAAATAAATATAGTGAGGATGTCTTCACCTTTATCTCGATTCACCAGATGCCCTGCAGCATAACAGTGCTCTCATTCGGCCGCACATGCGCGAAAATAAAATGGCGCTAAGGAAGAAGGAGAAAGCCTTGCTTTGGGCCGACGAAAGAGTTCGCCCAAAGTTGACTCCTTGCTAAGGAGGATCATGACGATGTATTCTTCGCCCAGAATACATCTGGCAAGACGGGAAGCCAAGAAAGAAGAGGCTGAGCTTCGGCACAGCGGAGTTTCTGAGCGCAGATTTTCAGTGGGACTGATCCAGATCGGTGATCGAGTTGTCATGGACACAGAAGGTGGCTAAAATTTTTCACCGGGTTCCAAACTTAAAACGGTTAAGAATCGAAAGGCAGGGACTTTCACAAGGTGTGGGGCAAATTGGCGCGAAATCCACCTAAGCGTTTGTGCGGTATGCCCGTTTGAAGTACAGAGCACAGCCTGCACGACGAGTATAACATGTATAAGGCTTGATCGGCCTTGATCTCCTTGGCCGAGTCTTCAAGCTAGTGGTGTGAGGTCAGCCTCTGAGGTCTGTGGTGGTTTTGTGGAGTTGGCTCTCCGACTCTTTCTATGGCTGCTTCGGCATGCTCTCGCGGTTTGCAGGCAAGCGCTGCTTGGTTGCTTATCGTCAGCTGCATGCTTTTCGCGTTCTTCTGCTTTGCAGCGATTCGGTCGCGACGTCGACACTCGGGTCGCCACACCGGTAAATTCGCTCCCACACAATGCGCCAATCCAACGCATGGGATTCTTAAGTCTAGTGATCAGGCTGATCTCCGAGCTGTTAGGCCGGCAGTGCTTCATGCTGTTCGCGGGAATACTTCCCGAAGAACGAAACTTTGTGTGGACTGCATTGCTAAACTCTCCAGAAAGTCAGAGTTTCGTGGGTTGTTTTATGTCAAGGTATGCACAATTTCGTGTTACACAACAGGATTTTTTTTTTTAACTAAATGATGAACTCATCACATAACAGGTCACAGAGCAGCGTGAGGTCCATGACACTGAACAGGCTCCCTTCACCCCAAGGAAATCAACGATCATCAACACAGGGCAAACATCAGCAGAAAATACTGGTGAGAAGGTCGGTGACTCAGAAGTCAAAACAACAAAAGCACCACCTCTTCAGGAGCAAATACACAATGTTCGATTGGCGATGCTTGCAACATTTAACCATGACGATACCTACTCCCCACCCATCTATGATCCCGAAGCCCTTGAGAAGTTCTGCCAAAAAAACGGTGCTCCTACACTCTTCAGCTCACTTGTCGAAATGATGACACCTTTGAGAACGGACAAGCGCAGTGCAGACTCCAGAAAACTCCACAACACAAAGAAACACGCAGTGGTCATTTTTTACATCCTGGCATACAGTCAATCTCAACGATGCAACTGGCTTCAACAGGATGTGGCAAACTATCTAAATTACCATGGGCTGAGTGATAATGGAATGCGTGCAATGCATGAAATGGGAGTGAGTGTTGGCATGTGTACCTTTTACAGAGGTGTGCATGACAGCAGCAAACGTCACCGGCAACGAATCAATAGTCTCATAAAGCAGGCACTGGAAAAGAAGAGGCTCATTGTCATCATCATTGATGATTATACAAACATCCACACCCGTCGCCGGTGTGATACCACCATGGAACGTAATAACAGCCATATGGCCACAGTCCTGATGCGCATTTTCGACCTTCCAGCTGTGGGGCTGCAGGATTTTCCATCAAATGTACCTGGAGGAATAAACATCAACTTGTTAGAAAATGTGTTTGACATAACAATGCCAGCACTGTTCTCAACTTTTGCTACCACAGCCCCACAGCACATTTTGAACCAATTCTTTG
>JAOWAR010153849.1:0-11037 GCA_028571005.1 Clathrina lutea
GCCAAAAGGGCACTCATATTGCTTGTTGCTGACCAGTACACCCATTATACGGCTCACCGCCACTGCTGCTTTGTAATATTTTGTGTATTGATAGGTAACGGGGCATGAGGGACCTGGTGTTAAGGGGTAGAAGCTAGTCAAGCAACATGAGTGCAGTAGTAGTGTATATTATAGCACCAAGTTTAAATCCAATATTGCATATAAATATTGTTCGACGAAAATTAATAGTTTCCCATTAGAGAAAAAAATTCAGTTGCTACAAAGTTTCATCAATATCTACTTTTGCCGAAGATACCGAAAATTAATCGCTACTGAAAATTTGTCTTTTTACAGTATCCAAGGATGCAAGAAGCCGGCTCGCAACCAGCATGAGCCCCATCATTGCAACCGCGAGTGCCAGCTGAAGGGGGCACGTGGCTGCAAGGATGACAAGCGGTGCAAGAAAACACTGGGCCACAAGGAGATTGCCACCGACGAGAAGGGCAGGCTGTGCTTATGCAATGCAAAATTTGAAGAAAATCTGTGCAACAAGCCATGCGAGCTAAGAGGTTATCGGAATTGCAGTTCTGAAGGGAAGTGTGAGAAGCTCTTCGGAAAGCAAGACCACGGGCTTCATTTGTGTTTACAGGCGCATGAATGTGGGGGGATGTGCAAACAAGATGGAGTATGCGCAATTGGTGACTTTCCACCGGATGAGAACGCAAAGCTTCTGGAGGGGGGAAGGAACGTCTATCGCAAGCTTTGCTCATTTACGATCCAATCAAACTCCGTCGATCACCTTGACAAAGAGAGATGCAGCTGTGGTGGTGCTCACACCTGCAACCAGGTGTGCCCACTGTGTAAGCGGTTTTGCACAAAACCTGCCGGCCACACCAATGGCACTGGCAAGGAGGCCCTGTGCAGTGTTCACCACGGGGAGATTGTAGAAGACGACATTTCTTCAATAGAATTGTTCTCTCATGTATTTGAAAAGAGGGACCAGGTGTTTCATTGCGATACAATATGCAAGTCAGCAGGTCGTGGGCATTCTCATAAGCTGCCAGGCTGGCAGCTGCGAAGAAATCCTCTTCCAGAGAATGTCAGGCGAAGGGGTGATCAAGTTTGTCACAGTGTCTTTTGGTTTGTGCTGGGAATGGAAGATCCGTGTCAACTTGACGGCCTGGACCTAGATGGCTGCCCAGAGGCATGCCCTAGGCATGAAGAATCGGAAGAAGTCCACTGTCTTGCCAAACTATGGCATGAACCATTCATGAAAGTTCCTGCTGACCAGGAGGGTTTTGTACTGCAGGAAAGAGACGCCGATCGATATGAATCCAGCCTCACTCACTTCTTTCCTTGTTCTGGCCATTACTGCTTGCTCCCATGCAGTCTGAAGCAGAGTCTGAAGGACTGCACCAGTGAGTGCATGCGGCGGCTTGGCCATGAGGAAGAAACTTGTGACTGCCTGTCTGGGAAGCACCAATGTGGCAAATTGTGCACGAAGAATGACCTCTGTGGCAAGGTTTGCAAACTCCTAGTGGAGGATAGGGACCATACTTGCAGCTGCAAGGAGTCTTCTTGCCCCGGCCATGCTATTTTGGATGTACAGAAAAAACGTGCATCAGTGGTCAGCACATCCACCATTTGACCCAAGGTAAATTTCACCATTGTGGAGAGCCACACTCATGCGAGCACGAGTGTGAAGAGGATTAGGAATTTGCTTTGTAGACGACCCAGAGAGGGATGATGTCGGCACAATGCTGGACCTCAAGATTGCCAAGGAGCTGTCAGGCGGAGCCTACGTATTGAGATGTCATGTGTCTATCCCAAAGGAAGAAACGGCGCACAAGATTAAACACAGCTGTGGAAAAAAGCATAGGTGTTCAAAACATTGTCCGCTTTGTGGCCGATATTGCAAGTATGATTTCGGCCATGTTGGCGTCCATGAAGTTGTTCACGGTCCAGTTCAAGAGCCTGAAAACCTAGTAATCCGAAAATCGAATGGGGAGCAAGTGAATCTAGGAGCAGATGTCTGTTGTAATCAGATGTGATGCAGCAGATCGTGGCCACCACCATGAAGTCCTCTGCTGTGGTGATCACGGCTTGAAACTGGAAGGTCGTCGCCATCACTCAAATGGCAAAGATATTTTACGGCATGATGTATTCTGGAAAATGTATGGATTTGCTGACCGCTGTCCACAGTCAGAAGTCTTTTCTGGTTGTCCAGCCATTTGCACGCACCACTCACACATGGGTGGTGGCAGTCCAACATCTCACTGTACTGAAAAGCTGTGGCATGATGAGATTTGTGGTGCTCAACTGCATTCCGACTTTGGTGGTCAGGAATTCATTGGCCATGTGCGTGATGGCACAGCTAAGGGCCACCACTTTGATTGCTCAAGCCACAGCTGTGGTCATGAGTGCAAAGTTCTGGACAAGGAATGGCAATCTGCTTGTGAAAATCCGTGTGTAGAAAAAGTGGGCCATACCAGCAAGTGTAAGTGTGGTGAGCCCAGCCACAAGTGTGGGCATAGGTGTGCGGGAGAGCTGTGCAAGGATCCCTGCACTAGGCCCGTGGAAGACAAACACTCGATCAGCATGTGCATGTGTGGGGCAACTCTCTGCTTGGTGGAGTGCAAGATCTGTCCAGTGGGAAAGAAGAGGCCATGCAAGAAGAAAGACAATCATTTGCACAAAGTGACCGGTGGAGAAGTTCATCACTGTGGCTCATCACACCCATGCGAGAACTGGTGTGAAGAAGAGCGAGTTTGTGCCTTGTCTGTAGCAGGCTCCAACCCAGACATTCAAACTAGAGTAGGGTTTGAGTCGCCAGGTGATACCAATGGCTATCGGCTCGGCTGCACAAAAGTTTGAGATGAAGGACAGACAAATATCGATCGGCAAGCACAGCTGTGGAAATCAGCACACTTCCACTAATCGGTGTCAATTCTGCGGGCTATTCTGCACAAAAATATTTGGTCATCCAGGAAAATGTGAGACAGTTCACGGGCCGGCGATCAATTTGCCAGATTGTGAAGCTGTTACGTATGGAAAGCAGGGGTGCAACTGGATCAGAGTGTTTCATGTGACCAGGTTTGTTCAGAACGAGGTCATCGACATGTGTCAGACTGCACTTGCAAAATGACTGACTTTAGTTGGACTAGAATGAAGTCTGAGCTCATTCCACAAGGAACCCACATTCATGATGATGAATCACAGCATGATTTAGTGTTGCATTCGGAGTTCTGGAGCTCCCACAACCCAGAATTTCTGGATCCAATGGCAGAAAACAGTCATCAGTCTTCGCTAGACTTGTGTCCAGTCCAGTGTCCCCACTGTTCTAGAGAAGGGAACACAACTAGCTGTCTATGCATTGCTCACCACGAGTTATTCCAGTTGTCACACGACATCAACTCAGGCTTTATTGCCCCAAGCCACCTTGGAGACGCTAAAGGTCATCACTTTCCCTGCACTGACCATGATTGCGAAGGGCCATGCTCTCTCAAGTTGTCCAGGAGGCAGTGCAAACAACAGTGCTTCAGAAAGCTTGGTCATAAGGGGAACTGCCGCTGCAATTCGAAGAGCCACGTCTGTGGGAAGGACTGCGCCGGAATTCTCTGTGAGAAGAAGTGCGTGCAAGATTCAATCGTTGATCACCATCCTTTCCATTCTGATGATGAAGACTGTCCAATGGGCTGCGACTACCCAGGCTGCTCAGAAAGGTGCAAACTGGGTCATGTGTATGATATCAGGACAGGAAATAATCAGCTAGCCCACTACTGCAAGCAAGAGCATGAATGTGGCAATGTCTGCACGGCCAAAGGCATTTGTGTGCGCGTTGCTCGTCCTACTGAAGATCAACTGAAGACACTGCAAAGGATACCTGGGTGTGCGGACGGCTTCAGATCTTTTTGTTTGACAAAATGCCGAAAAAGAGAGGTACGTTATGCAGGCCAATGCTGGTGTGACAAGTCGATCGAAAGTCATACTTGCCGCTAGATGTGCCAAATGTGTAAACACGCCCGTGAGCTCCAGCATGACCACGTTCCTCAATACAACAATCTTCACAAGACAACTCAGGGCATCGTTGCACAGTTCCCGCCTACAACATATTTACCGCAACCGGAAAAGAAGAAGAGCCAAGAGAAATGACCTGTGGGGACCTTTGCCTGCAAGCTGGTCGTGGTTACACACATTGAAAAAGTAGTCTTGGTTACATGTCCCACTGCAAGGCATGGAGCAAGGCACAGTTTGAGGACCCACACTCGTCTGAGGACCCAGAGTTTATGGATGGCTGCCCAGCAAAGTGTTCTCGGGAGCATGGAGATGAGGTGGTTTACTGCACAGAGCTGCGAGTGCACAAGAGTTGCTCAGATGCTGACAGTGGCTACTTGGGAGAATGGAAGGATGGAGAGCAGGGCGTGCTACATCACCCTCCTTGTTCTGATCACAGTTTTGATAAGCAATGCAGCAAACTAGATGACAGACAACCTTGTGAAAGAACCTGTCAACTCCCTCTAGGGCACTCCAAGGATGAGAACTGTACGTGCAAATTACCTCACAAGTGTGGGTTGACATGCTCAGCAGAAAAATGCAAGAAAAACTGTGGGCGACATTTAGAGGATGGGCATGGTGATAAGCACAACTGCGGTGATACATCAGCGTGCCCTTCACACTGTCCTCATTGCGATGCTGGGTGCTATAGTCTAGAGCATGTTCACTGCAAGCAGGAAGGTGATGAAGTGGTACACCATTGCGGTGGCTCTCATATCTGCAAATCGTCACTACTTCATTCTGATCCCCTCTGCCAAGTGCAGGAAGGATCCAACTGCAGAAAGCGAGGCTCGCAGGAAGATGACCTTGATGAACAGCCACTTCGCTTTCCATGTGAGCGAAAAATATTGCCTGGCCTCTCTAGGCATCCAGGTCTTCATTGCCACAGTGAGACGGGCAGTGACAAGTCATTTGAGGACATCAGACATTATTGCAATGAAAGGTGTCCGTCCTGTGGCTGTTGCTGTGTCCACCAAGTGAACCACAACCCTCCGCACAACACGCATCATGGCAATGTCAAACCTGGTAGAAAGCTCTGGGATGTTGCCACTTACACTCAGATACTTCGAGCGCACTATAACCCACGTCATGACGAGCACCAATCGTTAGACGTTTTGTGTGAGGATGCGTGCAAGACAGCCGGGGCTGGACACTTCCATGTGCAGCAATGTGATGGGTCTAGACAATGTTTGAAGAAAACCTACCCTCAGTTGAGAGGCATATGGCATTTGGAAAAGCAGAAGTTAGACATTGTCACTCACAGCACTTACTGGCAAACGATTGTACAGTTCCTTGATCCATCACCCATCGTGTTGAAATCACTATACGCACGATGTGGTGTACGATGCCCGCATCCGTCCCACAATGAACCACAGTCTGGCGAAGATCCATGCAGCTTTGTCTGTTTTGAACCATTAGGTCATGGGAAAATTGATCGAAATTCGCTTCAACCTGACCAATACTTTAAGGATGGGCACGTTTTCCATTGGCACCCATGCAAACTCTCATGCCAGTTTCGAGGAGCCGATAATTGTAAGACATCCTGCAGCTTGGTCCTTGGTCATGAGGGGCTATGCCGTTGCACAGAAACGTCACACGCCTGCTCTGAGAAGTGTACTGCAGGTATCCTTGACAAATGTACTTGTTCTAAGCTGTGTGTTTTCTCCCTCGAGGAGCATGAGTTGAATCAAAGTCTTGTCCACTGGTGTCGAGAAGAAGGCTGCAATTCTCCATGTCATTTTCGGGGCTGCCGTGATGGGTGCTGCCTGCCACACTTACACCTCGCTGAAGGTGTGTACACCGATCACCAGTGCAAGCGACATCCAAAGGGAAAATGTCCAGCATTGTGTGAACTGCCAGGAAGATGCTGGATGCTCAGAGTAGCTGACTACAATCCAAGCCTGCACCGCGAGAAGGCCACCAAGGAGCTTTGCGTGTCACTACACTTGCCTAACACCCTGAACTCGACCAGGCACCAGTGTCATACGGCCCCTGGTGATCACACATGCGACAGCCATTGCCCTTTCTGCGGTTTCTACTGTCTAGAAAAGCACGACCACACTGGAAAGCATCACACATCCCATGGAGTTGTCGGTCCAGGTGAAGTGGCCACCATCCTGCTGGCAAATATGAAGCCACTGTTTTTGAGCAGTGAAGCTCACTGTAGCCAAGTCTGCTCCAAGGCAGGAAGAGGCCACTTCCATGTCCAGCCATGCCCTGGTCGCGAAGAGACTTGCTGTCCTGAACCAGGAATGCGGCGTCATTTAAAAGAGGGATTTGACGTCTTTACTCATGATGCATTTTATACCCTTCTAGGGTTTCATGATCCATGCAAAGTCTCAACAGCGACTTTTGCGAAATGCGGGGAGCAATGTCATGAAACGCGCCACCAGCCAAAGTACTGTGATGAGATGTGTCTCCACCAACCGTACCAAACTGCCGACCTCACACCTGACCAATGCGAGAAGATTCTGCGAGGTCACCAATTTAACAAATGCTTTCATCATTGTGACCAGCTTTGTGAGCTATGTCTCTCTGCCTCACGAACCTCGAGGGTCCATTGTCAATACCTTTTGGATCATGATGAGGCAACAACCCCGCACAACTGCTTACAGCACTGTGATGCCCACTGTCCTTTGTGCCAACAGCAATGTTACTTACCGAGGAACCACTACTCACGCCATCGTTGCCATCATGGAGAAGTCACCAAAGAAGCCTCAGAGAGCGCTCCAATCTCTTGCCACAAGTATATCACTTCATATCAATTAACGTACATCAAGGCAAGCTCAACAGTTGGAAAGAAGTGCACAGATCTGTGCAAATGGCTCAACGACAATTACTATGAGCACTACCACGGCCTACAGCCTTGCCCAAAGGATGGCGATCCTGAAAAGTGCTACTTGCGAAAACGCCCAAGGAGCAGCATTCAGCATAAAGACGACGTAAATCGTGTACGCCTAGACGTTGCAAACCACTCGAACTTTTGGAAGTTCTACAACTTTGTCGATCCAGTTTCGTAAGTCCACTCAATTCAAACGAAAATAAACATAAACCTTCTTGTGGGGTGTTGTAGTCTGGGACTCAGACGGTGCACAGGTAGTAAGAACTCATTCCGTATCCAAACATGGAGCTGAAGAACCAAACAGTGTTCTAGTTTCTCACTTTTGAACACACGGGAGAACTACTTAAAGAACAAGGTGGGAAAATGTGAAATTAACTTTGTGCTTTCGTTAATTCAACCTTCGGAAGCACAAAAGACGTCCGCGGAATTGATACATGTTCTCTGGCGTGCATGGTTAGTCTTTCTCTAGATCCAGTTCATTGAGAACTTAGGTTGGCCAAACCGCACGCGAGAAATCTAGCTAATCAAATTTTGCAATGCTGCGCTTTCGTCGTAGATATCGATCGGAGGCTACGCAGGTTTGTCTTCCATTGACCACCTAATCGAGCAAGCGCAGGAAAGGTCACCATGCACAGGTTGGAGAAAAGCGCATGAAACGGCAACACACTGTGCCAGCTTTCCGGGTGAAGCTGCCTCTTCAGTTTCTTTTGCTGTTAGTGTTTATTCATTGGTGTTTTCTCATTCTGAATCTCTTGGCTGAGCATACGTCTTATGCGGAATGTGATCTTCACTGTAGAGCTGCAACGACGGTTCTGATAAACTTGACAAAGCCGTCTTCTTCTTCTTCTTCTTCTTCTTCTTCTTCTTCTTCTTCTTCTTCTTCTTCTTCTTCTAAGCGAACAAAGTTCGAACCTTCTTTTTCAATCTTGATGTCATAAAGACATTATCTATGATGCCATCATACCATAGAAGAATGTGTTCAGCACCGATAGGAGAACAAACATCCGATCAGCCAGCACACTTGAACCTCTTTCATTTTGTGATTTTGACCTTAAACAACTTGAATGAACTACAGTTGTGGAAGGTCCGGGTTGTTGTGGCAATCATTGCTAGAGAAGATGAATGCCAGGTGGGAGGCAGAGCAAGCAGTCACCTCTTCTAGCTTCACCTGCCTCCAGTAAGTGGCGGTTCTTATGTAGGAACACCAGAGTGTCGACCATCCCCGGGGTCATGGCCCTTCTCTGCTTGTCCACAATCAAACCGGAAGGGGCGGGGGCGGGTGCGCTCAGAAGGCGCAGACGAAGCCGGTACACAGAGCACTTCCTTGGCGACAACAGCAAGGTGATAGAAGCGTGCCGTGTGCAGAGCCCACCAAGCGAATGGATCACAACTCTTCTTGATGTTATTCTCACCAGTGTAAGTCCACACCTCCTCAGCAATGCCTCCGCCGTTGTTGTCATCTTTGTCTTCACTGTTAACGTCATACTACCTTGCCAGCACCATCTCCTTCGCCGTTGATTCATTGGTAGTAGGTGACTGGTCTGCGCACCATGACTGATGTTGACCAGCGTCACAGATGCCTGTGCCTTCTCTGCACAAGATAATCCTCAAGTGGTAATTTCTGCTGGGCCTCTTCGAAGGTCAAGTTCTGAAAGCTGGCATCCAGTGCTGATGCAAGCACAATGATGTTCTGCGGCTTCAGGTGATTAAACCTCAATTTTGTCCTTATCTGGCGAGCCAGCGAGTCCTTCACACGGGCAACAAGAAGAAGGTCGTTGTCACACTAACCGAGTGTTAAAATAGCTCCAGCTCCTCCCGCAGCAGATTACCTTCATAATATCCCATGAAAAGGAAACACAGCATTGCAACATGTCTTTGATACATAACTAGTGGCAGCCGAAAACTTAAAGGTAGGTGGTGAGGTGAAATCCAAAGTAAAAAGAGAATTATACTAGTACCAACGTGCAGAAACACTTACCAGCAAGCTCAGCATTTGCTGCTTGATTGTGGACTTCTGCGGACACCTCAACGACTCCGAACGTTGTAGCGACACTGTTCTGTTTCTCCACTATACGTACTGCGTGGTGTTCACCGAAGTGAGCTGTTTCCAGACAGCATGATTCCATCGAGATCTCGATCGACCACAATTCGGATAGCAGACCCGTAGATGCCACTGGTTGAGACGTGGAGACAGAGTGTGGTGTCGTCGACGTGCAGGCTTCCGTCGCTGCACTCGTCCTTATGTCCATAGTAAATGCTACACTGCTCTGCTTTTTCAAAATTTTCTTGGGCCGCTTGATGCCATCTGCATGCCGACGTCACACTAGTATTGCTATATGGGCGTGCGACGTGGAACGGGCGCCAAGGCTCAAGGAAAGCCAGCAACTGACAAAGTTCTTTGTCATGAATGACATTGAGAGGACGGAGGTCAGCCTAAAACCAGCATGTAAGAAGGTTCGTTCTTTCATAGGATCGTGCATTCGGACACGAGCGGAGAGACGGCTTTGACTTCAAAAACAAATTCACCGTTGCTGTTGCTGACTCCTTGTCTTTCCTTCTGTGCGTGCTTGGCCAATTGGTCACACAGCTGGGAAGTTGTCGACTCACTGAAGATTCTTCATTGGGGAAGTTTTTCTAGGGGAGCGACAAGTATAAAGTGAACGTTTCTGTTTGCTGTGCCAGTGTCTGGAAGATTATTTCCACTGGGTTCTTGACAAACAACCATCTTCAGGGTTCTTTGTGAAGAACCAGCAAGTATTTGTGTTGCTGACCAATGTAGTGCACAGGTTTTCCTTCCCTTATCAGAACATGCAAACACTTTTCTCTCCTGCGAGTGAAGAACACCCAATTATCTTACCTACCCCTAATACAACTGCCCACACAGAATTAAAGCCTTTGTTAGCTGCTTGCTCAGCGGTTGTGGGCAGACGTATCCGTGCCAGGCCCCAGTTTATTCTCGGCCATTTGCTGTTTATATTGCATCTTGTTTTGATCAAAAGGCTCCTGAACATGTATCCGACTAGATGTTTTAGTGGTAGTTCCTGACATCACATGGCAGGATTGGAATGGACCAATCATCTCGTAGTTATTGTGGCAGAAAAATAAGTTCAAAGAATCATGACAGGGAGAGGAGGGACAACATTGAGTGAGGAGGTAGGAGAGTGTTTGTATTGATGGCCAATGGTAACTCCATGTCTCAGACCTGTGACATCCAGCTGGCAAGAACGTTGCTTGCATTGGTAGCATTCTAATTCTGGCAGTAGGCTTTCCAACCAGAACATGTGGCCGGCGATGGTGGGCCAGAAATGCTAGTGAAGCTGACTGCCGTGTGTATTTGTCTAAATTGTCAAAGCGAAGGTGTTTGGCTGCGAAAGCGGCAGTCGTACTGCAGCCTCACTGTTGTCCTGTGCATCTGGCCTGTACCGGCGATCTTGTCTTGGTATGTGAGCAGTTCTGCAGTCTGCTCAATGGATGCCGATTGCCGACACAATGATTGAAATCACGCCGCAAGCATGTGCTGCTTGCGTGGCAATATTGTTTGGCTTCCGTGGTAGTCGCAACAAGAACTAGATTGCATGTCCATTCGATCACGGAGAGATAATTTGACTCTTCAGAAGGTGAGCTGAGCACCTACGGCAGTGATTCATCGAAGTTCATGAATTCATCCTTCAGGATTCTCTCTTTGAGGTTCAGAAAGAGTAGTTGGGTAGGACAGGCAACCAAGCTTGTGCAATGCTTCTCCAGGCAACTAAAGTTGGTTACATTGTTGCAGACAGGCTGTTTGCTGGTTTGGCTCGTGCCTCCTGCTTGACAGTTGAATACAGTTTGTCCAGTAATGTATATGCTTCAATAGTGTGAAGCCGGAGTCTGGCAAAATCTGTGAAGCTTGCCGGGCATTGAAGCTTGCTGATCTCGGCGCCCACTGAGGGTAACATGCGGGGCGGATCAGGCTTTCCACAAAACTAGTGCTCAGTCTGTAGGGCTTTGCAGCTGCCGGCGATGATGAATTTCACAGCGTAAAGCCGATGTCTGGTGAAGTTCTTGAGGTTTGCTGAGCATAGGTACTTGCCGAGCTCAAAGCTTGCTCAGAGCAGCTTGCATAGCGGCTCATGCTTTCCACAAAACAAGAACTCCATGAATTCTCAAATGAGAGAAGGAATTAG
>JAOWAR010153860.1:0-11036 GCA_028571005.1 Clathrina lutea
GCTGCTGCTGCTGCTGCTGCTGCTGCTGCTGCTGCTGCTGCTGCTGCTGCTGCTGCTGCTGCTGCTACTGCTGCTGCGGCTGCTGCTGCGGCAGCTGCGGCTGCTGCGGCTGCTACCGCCGCCGCCGCCGCCGCCGCCACCACCACCGTGATCCCTCGAGGCGCAGTCAGGCCTTAAAGCTTGGGAAAACCCCGAATCCCTATAGAGCTACGGCGCGCTTTCTTCTTTTATAGGCTTTCTTACGAGAACTCGCCAAGCAAGAATTGTAGCAATGTGCGGAAATTTGAAGAGTGAACGGTCGCAGTTCAGTGAGGGCATGCCGCCCACTTGGAAAACATGTACAGTAGCGAATCTTCTTCTTCGCTCCGTTTGGTCTTCGACGGTCTCTTCCTCCTGCAGACTTGAGTGGCAGAAGTCACACACATCGCCAGATTCTTGTTTTCCAAAAGACAGGGACGATGAGGTACATACTCACGCACAGTCCGATGCAATTTTATCACTAATCAAACTTCCATTGAAGCTCTAAAGCTTCTGAGAGATCATCTTTTCAAAGCCGGACTGAAACAACATGGGAAGTATTCGGTTGGGAAAAATTTGATTTTATTGGAGGACAAGAAAAGAACAGAACAAGGAAGGAAAGGAAAGAACGACGTTTCGCCCTCCGGGCTTCTTCAGGTTCAGGAACAACCCTTTACAGATCACTCCTTTTGACAGGCCTAAACGTCAAGCCACAACGGATAGCAGAAGCCCCTCGTTCTTAATTAAGTTACTCTATGTTCGAGCAGTATCCGTCGTGTGAATGTTCCAAAGTCAGTGTTGGTGCAACTGCTATAGCTGTCCAAGTGAGATGGTGTGTAGGCGATCGAAACTTATAAACGAACAATGAACATAGTCTTGTAGGGCAACGGCGGGAAAACCCCGTCAGCAAACCGAAGTTTTGATTTCAGAACCTACCGCGGCTCTTGCATAGATCTACGGCGCTATACCCCTCCGAGTCGGAGCTCAGCGCGGAGCGCGACGTCGATAGTAGCCCATGCAGATCAGAGATATCCTAATCCTGCGCAATGCACCGGTACCCGTCACCATGGTCACATGGTACTAACAAATCAGCTCGCTCGTCACGTGATCCTTTCACTTTCGTACCACTTCTCGAAAAGCACGCGCGACGCCAATGTACAAGTACGTGCACAAGGAGTGTTTTGGCTCCCTGCTATAGCGCTGCTACTGCGAACTGTCGGACGCAGGTTTCTCCGCCGACGTCCGTGGTCTACCCTTGAACGCGTCAACTCCTGCAACGGAACTGAACTCACTTTGCGATCCGATTATGGGTGACTACCGGGGCAGTAGCGATCGGGGGAGGTCTCCGTCGAGCAGACAACATCAACGAGAAAGCCGCGGCGGAAATCGCGACTGGCGACGCTCCGGCGATCTGGACCATGGAAGGACTTACGGACGACAAGACTCAGGACCGATGCAGAGGGGAAGAGAACGAAGCTCTGGTGCCGACGGCTACCGTGGGGGCATAGGTTCGAATTCAGCTGATTGGCGACGTTTGGATGAGGGCGACGGATCGTATACTCGTCAAGAGACCGCTTATTCGGGAAGGGGTCGTGGGGGCTACCAACGGTCGGACGATCGACGGCGCTCTGACGAGGGCGATGGACGATATTTTAGCCGTCAAAGCTCCGGACAGCGATGGGAAAGCGGAGGTGTGCCATATGAAGGTGGCCCCGGACATCCCGGTCGAGGTGCGTGGAGTGACAGCCGGCGCTCAGCGGAAAATACAGAGCCATTTGGGCGTGGATATTACCACAGAGGATTTAGCGACAGACGGCGCTCCGCCGAAGATGGCGGAGGGCAACCATCCGGCCGTGGAAACTACCGCCGAGGGTTTGGTGACAGACAGCGCCCAGACGAAGATTATAACTCTGGAAGATCGTTTGCACGCCAAGACTCAGGAGACCGCGCGTGGGGAAGGCGAGGAGTGCCGCACGGACGTGGGGACTATCATGGAAGACCTTTCTTTGAAAGTCCTCAAGCTGCAAGTGATAGAACATATGGTTTGGGCGGACCGACATCCCCGCCAAGGGTTGTCTTGCCGCATTTCACAGACGAGGAGGTGGAGGCATACAACGATCGCCTGACGCCACGTCGGATCTATGTGGGTCAGCTGCACCACCGCACAACGGAGGATGGCCTGCGTGAGTACTTCAGTCAGTTCGGCTCCGTCGTCGAGGCGGTGATTTTGCGATACGCTCAAACCGGCCTTTCGCAGCGCAAGGGCTTTGTCACTTTTCACGAAGAAAGAAGCGTGGAGGCTGTTCTCAAAAGAAGAGAGCACCACATCTGGGACGGCGCAAGGATTATGCCCCGAACTTTCCACAAGAAAGTCTTCCACCTGCGCGCAGTGCCGTACGCCCTGAACGTCACACTACCAAAGGGGTATAGTCTCACAGCCAAGCAGCTTGAAAGTTACTTCCAGCTACAGACCGGGGATAGCGTGACAGTGAAGATGCCCTATCGCCAGTTTCCTGACGGCCGGCCTAGCTATGCTGTTGTCGGCTTTTCGGGAAATGACAATGACTCGATCGAGAGCATCTTGGCCACGGGCATGTTTCACACCATCGACCAGCACCGTGTGAAAGTCAGCCGGCATTTGCGAAAGATCGTTGACCCTGATCATGAGAGGAAGTCCAATTTCTCCAAGGATATGAGCTCCACACAAGAAAGAGATCCTAGAGGTGCCCACCGAACTGTGATTTCACAGCGGCACTCGGATATGCGGGGCCGCATGTCAAGTCCATTGAACAGTAAGACACTTGGTCCAATGATCATGCCATGATACGAGCCAAAACACAGCTTCAAAGCATTTAAACTTTATTGATAACTTTATCGCCTGATGGATGGCTTCCATTGCACAGGGACTCTGTGCAAACAGCACCAGCTCACCAGCCGGTTAGCTCATCAGTGTCCCCCCCCCCCCCCTTTAACATTGTGTTATTGTCATCCTTGCTTCTCCACAAGAGAAGTCAGCAAAAGTATCATTCAAACAATCTATTGTATATCATTTTTCTGCAGATCAGAACCACTATGAGATCATGGAGGCTCTTGATCTTCCGAGCAAAGATCATCTGACCACCAATGCAGGGATTACCCACGACCTCACCTTCTCGTTCGATGTTCAGTACTCTCCGAGAATGACTGGGGTGGTGGCTCCCTATGACCTTCCCAATTTTGACTGGGATGACAAGACAAAGCGACCAAATCTGTTCTACTGTCCACGTGAGGTGGCTGGCCTCTGGGTGCACAGCATGTTTCGACAGGCTGAGAAAGCTCTGGAAATTTGTCAAGTTGCCTGTGAAGAGCATGGCATTCATGGTAAGGCTCAATCGGGGAAAGAAAAAAAAAGAACTAGGAGGGAAAATATCAATATTGTTTAAGTATATGAGTGGCGAGAGGGCAGCTAAGCAAGCCAATGTAGCATTGATGTAGTAGGTGTTTCCCCATTTCAACTGAGAGCTCTGCCAGCTGCAGATGGGTATAGACCAGGTATAGCTTTCTCCACGTCCGTCCATACCGTCTCCATAGGCAGTTGCGATTGGCTTTTCTTTGGGATGGTTGCAGACGGGTTACTGTCCATGTTCAAATGTACGCTACAATGTATACTCCTCAGTCAGAGTCTATAGGTGAGGGTTGGGAGAAAATACTGCCCCAACTTTACTAGGTGGGGCACGAGTTGATGTCGGTGAAAACACTGGGTATACAGTTACCTGCCCAGACTGCAAAGCGGACCATGTTTCTGTGAGTTTTTTTTTTTTTCGAGAATATTGACTCTGAGTCTATACATCGTCACCAATTGAGAAACAAACGCTCATGTTCATTACCATTTATTTTCCCCCTTTGTTGCACATTGTGTTACAAAGAGTTCACGCTCTTTGGGACTTGTGAGATGACTCTCTCTTCATCAAACAATCATCAAGCCATTTCATCACTTTAATATATGTATGGTCGTCATGGTTTCTCTTCATCACCTCATATCATATTACAACAAAACTGTGAATAGTCTTAGACCCAGGGACAGAAACAGCTATGATACTCTTAGAAAAGAAAATGAAAGGAAAGGAGTCAAAGCGTGGCTTGGAGGCCTGAATGCAGTTTAGCCGAAGACAGCATCCTTCTCTGTATTCATGAGAACTTGCGTTTAGTTTATCGAAAGGCGCCATCTGCCATGCACGTCAAGAACCGAGAGCTGTAGTCCTACTCGGCACATTCTGGTGATGTTTTCCGTGTAAAAATTAGTTATTAGTTAAAGACAAGTTCTCGACATCCCTAGTCAGAGGCCTAAAAGAAAAAAAAGGACGAAGGAACAAATTATTGTGCAAAAGGTCTTTGCCAAAAATCCTAACTACAACAATAATATCAAAAGAAATAGTTTTTTGCAGTTTTTGTTCATTTTCTTTTTCCGTGCTTCAATTGCAATCATGTTTACTTGCAGATGAAAACTTTCTGTCTCAGGAGTACTGGGTGAAGTTCAACATCGGTGACAAGCAGTTCTCGCACTATTACCTTGGACACATCATCTTCCCGTACCATGTCTACTTTCTCTACCGACTGCTTCACTATCGTTCACGTGAGCTACCACAGAGAAACATGGCACCTGTCGCAAGTGTGAGCGGTAGCAATTCCGAGCCATTTGATTTTCGAGAAATGGAACAATGGCCGGTGTATGCTGAGAAGCAAAAGGAGTACCTTGTGAAGGAGAAGGATGTCTTTCTGGAGGAAGAGATGGAGGTCTTCGATAAAGAAGCTGATGAAGCGTTTGTAAGTGATTGCCCAAGCTGCTCGTGAAGTCCTGAGAAGTGGGCGGGATTAAAGAAATAAAAAGGAAAAAAAGTCTGTAGTATAACTAGCTGATCTGCCTGAGCTTCGCACAGGTTTGAAAAGCTCCCACTTTTATGTCCACAAATCCACCCGCTCCACTACTGAAACTCATCTTTGACTCGGGTTTGCCTTTGGCTCGGGGTCGCCTTTGGCTCGGGCCCGCCTTTGGCTCGGGCCCGCCTTTGGCTCGGGCCCGCCTTTGGCTTGGGCCCGCCTTTGGCTCGGGCCCGCCTTTGGCTCGGGCCCGCCTTTGGCTCGGGTTCGCCTCTGGCTCGTTCTCACCTCTGGCTAGATTGGTTTGAATCCAAGCGTACTTCCTATGCAGCTTGGGTGTTCACTCTGAAACGTCAAGCGGAGCAGGTGGGTCGTTGTCTTGGTCCATTCCCCTGGTTTTACGCTGGTGAGTCTGTCAGTGTGAGAGATGGTCGTTCGGAAGCTTGTTGTATAGGCACCATTGTGGCGTGTCAAGGTCCAAAGTCCTATGTTGTCTGCTTAGCTGATGGTCGGTTGTGGAGGTGACATGTTGATCATTTGTGCTGGGCAAACGTGATGCCTGGTCCATGACCAAAGCGAAAGGTTACCATGGAAGCTGGTATGCCGCCCCTGTGACCACCAACTGCGGACAGCACAAATGTCACCGAGAAGGATGATGCATCAATGTAGGAAGACCATGCCTTGCTGGTGATGTCAGCGACGCCAAACGCTGAGCTTGAAGTGCCTTTGCCACATTTTGCTAGAAGTGTTAAGAAGATGACTCTAGGCTGATCGAAGAACTGTGACGCTGTTCTTTATTGTTCTTCTGGCAGTCTGCATTTTTCTGAAAGGGTTTACGTTTCATCTAAGGATGGGGGAGATGTGGTGCTTGAGCAGTCCTTGTTTGGTTATTTCTTTGGATACTCATTTCCTCATGTTATTTGATCTTTGTGCGAGTAGTACCATATCTATTGTTCATTGTGTTGTCGTCAGTTTACACCTTGCTAACCAAGAGGAAGATTCTACTACCTCTACTGATGAAGCTGGTCAAGTGTGTGCTATAGGATAGTGTTGTCGAACACTACAGCGACCTCCGGCTGCATCGATCGAGGCCCATTGCCATGGTTAAAATAGCCACCGGACCGTCAGCCGTCGATCGTCTTGGCTGAAAAAGTGGACCAAGAGGCCAGAATCGTGGGAAAGAAGCCACAAAGAGGCACGAAAACCGGCCAGAGAGTTGACAAGTAGGACAAGGGACCCCCATGGGCAAGTCTGGTTGCTACTCTTTTCCCTATCTCAACGTTTATCCCAGACACACTCACACAGACTGACGCTATCTGATTTATAGATAAATAGATGCATCACTATTGTGCATCATTTACACCTGTATGTGTAAGATGGCCGCTTTAGCTTGTCTGTGCTAGTACTACCACATTCCGGGTGAATTGAAAGTTGAAAACGATCATTGTGAACACTTGGAATAAAGTAACAAATTTGGACCTGACCATGATCTACTCACTGGCTTCTTTATCATAAATTTGCTAGTAAGAATGAAGTAATGTCTATGCTTGATCAGACATATCTACTTTCAACAAATATCCTGAACACAAGAGTAGATTGACCAATTTAGCACCACGGCACGACATGTGATAGTCAGGATTACTGCATCTCTATTTTTACTTGATTCAACTCTTCTTTATGATCGAAGAAGCTCATACTCCGTGCCGAGACCAGGACTTGAACCTGCGACACCAAATCGCCTAGCAGACAAGAGTCACCTTACTCTTCGCTACGTCATCACATCATTCTAAAAAGAATGGGCAATGGTGCAGTTTCTAGGTCAGGCTGCATGGGAATACGCTGTCTGGAAGATGGTAGTAGCGAGGGAGTACCATTTCATCATGTACAATGTGATTCGAACTGACTCGAGCTGACTGGTTCTCCAATCGGACCAAGCTAGCTCGGCTTTGACCGTTTCTTTCGGGGGCTGGTCAACTGGAATCACGTTGTAGATGCTAGCTGTCCGGTACTCCCTTGCTACTACCATCTTCCAGACCGGGCAGCACGTTCCAGTTGGACAAGGTAGCCTGGCCTATAGAAACTGCACCATTGCCCCTTCATTTTAAGGATGGCGTGATGGCGTAGCAGATGGTAAGGCGACTTTCGTCTGCTAGCTAGGCGATTTGAAAACGAAGAAAATTAACGAAGCTCATCATTCTGTAGATCATCACTTCGTGCCGAGACCGGGACTCGAACCTGCGGCATCAAATCGCCTAGCAGACGAGAGTCACCTGACTATCCGTTACGCCATCACATCATCCTCAAAAAAGGATGGGCAATCGGGCGCAGCTTCAATTTAAGGCCAAGCTATCTCGTCCACACAGGAGTCCGCAGTCTGGAAGATGGAAGTAGCAAGGGAAACCGGACGGTGAGCACACACAATGGGATTCGAACCAACCGGCCCCCGAAAATGATGGCCAGGCAGGAGCTAGCGTAGTCAGAATGGAGAAGATGTGACCAATGCACGGAGGAATACAATCAAAAACGAAGAAAATTAAAGAAGCTCATCACCCCGTAGCTCATCACTCCGTAGCGAGACCGGGACTTGAACCTGTGGCACCAAATCGCCTAGCAGACAAGAGTCAACTGACTATCCGTTACACCATCGCGTCATCCTCAAAAAAAGAATGGCGCAGCTTCAAGGCCAAGCTATCTCGTCCACACGGGACTCTGTGGTAGTAGCGACTTCCTTGCATTGGTCACATTTTTCTCCATTCTGACTACGCTAGCTCATGCCTGGCCATCCCTTTTGGGGGCCGGTCGGTTCGAATCACATTGTACGTGCCAACTGTCCGGTTTCCCTCGCTTCTACCATCTTCCAGACCACGGACTCCCGTGTGGACAAGATAGCTTGGCCTTGAAGCTGTGCCATTGTCCATCCGTTTTCGAGGATGACGGGATGGCGTAACGGATAGTCGGGTGACTCTTGTGTGCTAGACAATTTGGTGTGGCAGGTTCAAGTCCCGGTCTCGCCACGAAGGGGTGAGCTTTGTAAATTTCTTCGTTTTCAATTGCGTTCCTCTGCGCATTGATCACATCTTCTCTATTCTAGGCGATTTGGTGCCGCAGGTTTGAGTCCTGGTCTCGGCGTGGAGTATGAACTTCATTACATTTTCTTCGATCAATTTCTTTTCTGCATGTGGTCCATCTCTTCTTTCCATTCTTCTCTTGTGCGTTGTAATTTCCTGTGTTAAAGTCAAGTAGAAAGCATGAGAAAAGGCGTGTTTTCTTTTCCTTTTTTCCCCAGAAATGATAAAGGTAGTTTGTTATCTGCTAATAACCAATCCATTTCTCTTTTTGTTTTGTCCAGGATGAGTTGGAGTCAAGGGAGGACCAGGCAGGGACTTCCCCTTCAGGCTATCCTCACCGTTTGCTGCTCAGCACGCCATGCCCAGTCAAAGTGGCTGGTCTGGATGCCGTACTGACCATGGACAAGCTGTGCAAAGGTCACCGCCAGCTGGTGAGTGGCAAGGCTGTGACGGTTTAATGTGTGCATGCTGAGCTTTGGAAGGCCAGGGTAGGGTACATGGTGATGGTGGTTTGCACACATGTGGCTGGTGGAGTGCCTGGTGGTAAGAGAAAGGTTAGTGGGAAGGATAATGTGGGCAAAAAAAAGGTTTCAGGTGTGTTATATGTTGGGGGCTGTGGAACTACAAGCATGGATTTGGGGGAAAATCCTGCCGGTGGATTTTGCAGGAAATGGTGAGCCAAGTGGCAGTTTCTATTCGAACCCTTTCAACTTGAGTAACACAAACTAAGGAGGGTGTAGTAGGCTCAAGATCCTTTTTAACATTTCATCACAGTCACCATCTCAGCCCAATTCTCTCGTCAAAATAATTGTCAGTGATATTGAGCATACAGATACGTTAAAGTCATAACAGCTGCTACCCGGTGTAGCCATTTTTTGCCAAAAGAAACGTATTAATTACACTGATATGGTCAATCAATCATCATGTTGTCCATTATTTTCCTGATAGATGGTGGATTTCCCAAAGCTACCTCCGCTTGGATCTGCCGAGCCTGAACTGCTGAGTAAAGTAGTGGATGCTTTGGACGAGCTCACCAGACATCTGGACTTCCGTGATGCAGCGATACATTTCACCACCGGACAGACAGTGATGGTCAAGCCTCACGTTAAGAAGTTCCTGCTGAAGATGAGCGAAAGCGACGCCCGGCAGTGGTTGGAGATGTGGAGAGAAGCATCAACATTGCCTGAATGGGGCGGTGAGCATTTCACTTTTCCCGGTCCCATCGAGCCCTTGTCACCTAAGCCTCCTTGCTAAGGATAACGGCAAGAGCCCAAGCCTAAGCCTGATCTTTGAACCGACTGCAACAACAAAACTCTGACCGATTATGGGTAGAAAAAGAAACGTGTAAACATGGTTTTCTGATAAACTGTTTTGCACCATGAGATGTAACTACTTTCTTCGAAGCCATGAATTTCAACTGTTGTCGCCGTAGTTATACGGGAGGACCATTTCGGCGGTGACTCCATCTATTTTCTGACTGTGCATTCCAGAGATGCGCGCACAATGTGCTCAAAACTCAGCTCTGCACCTGGCCCGACACATATCGAGTTGATCCAGCGAACTTTTCAGGCTTCCATGTTGGCCGGTCCTGGTCATGCGCAATCAAAATTGTGCATTCATGCATTGAAATCCCGTGCGCGTTGCACGTGAGCTCGCGTGATGACCGATAAAATTCCTGGCCACTGATTGGTCGGTGCTGAGGCGGAGCACTCGAGGCTCGACCATGCCGGCCCGCGCGCTGCACATGACACCCACTTAGAATTATCCCATTGAATTTTATTTCCAGGACCTCTTGTCGTAAACCAACCGAGTTTGGACTCGAGCTGGGGGTTTTCAAGGGTGAAAAACACTTTGGAAATGGTAAAAGTTGATAGCATGCCTCCACAGCTAGATATTCAATGTTGTACCCTGCCGCCCTCTTGGGGTCAACAGTTGACCTCTGACGTCAACAAACGTTGCATGCAACCCTGGCAAAGATCTATGTTCCTGATGGCCGCGCGGCGAGCATCGCACTGAGAGGTGCACACATGATTCCGCGGCCGCGCAGAACCCACGAGCATGCTCGAGTTCACGGGTCGAAAAATTCGTCTTGGCCTGCAGATCAACTCGATATGTCTGTAGACCTACTTACTTTGTACTGTAAGTATTCCTGAAGCCAGGGAGTTCACATACTTACTTTGTACTAGATGTATTTGTGAAGTATTTCTGAAGCTAGGGAGCTCCGTTGACCTATTTACTGAAGCCAGGGAGTTCAGTTGACCTACATTCTTTGTAATGTAAGTATCGCTGAAGCCTGGGAGTTCTGTTGACCCACTTACTTTGTAATATATGTGTTACTGAAGCCAGGGAGATCTGTTGACCTTGTTCTTTGTACCTTAAGTATTGTTGAAGCTAGGGAGTACCTTTGACCAATTTACTTTGTACTGTGGGTATTGCTGAACGCAACGAGTTCGGTTGACCTACTTACTTTGTGCTGTAAGTCTTGCTACAGCCAGGGAGTACAGCTGACCTACTTCCTTTGTACTGTAATATTCCGGAAGCGAGGGAGTTCTGTTGACCTACTTGCTTTGTACTATAACTATTGCTGAAGCCAGCGAGTTCTGTGTCTTTACTTTGTAGAGTAAGTATTTCTGAAGCCAGGGAGTCCTTTTGACCTACTTACTTCAGACCTATACTTACTGTCAGTATTACTGAGGCCAGGTAGTTCTGTTGACTTACTTACTTTGTACTGTAAGTATTACGGAAACCAGGGAGTTCTATTAACCTTCATACTTTGTACTGTACCTGTTGCTGAAGCCAGGGAGTTCTTTTGACCTACTTACTTTCCCCTGGAAATATTGCTAAAGCCAGGGAGTTCTGTCGACCTCCTAACTTTCTAATGTAATTGTTTCTGAAAACAGGGAGTTCCTGTTGACCTACTTGCTTTGTAGTAAGTATTACTGAAGCCAGAGAGTTCTGTCCTCCTCCCTAAACTGTACCGTACGTAGTACTGAAGCCAGGGAGTTCTGTTGACTGACTGCCTTTGTAGTAAGTTTTCCTGAAGCTAGGAAGTTCTGTCGACTCACTTTCTGATACTGTAAGCTTTTCTTAGCC
>JAOWAR010153871.1:0-27211 GCA_028571005.1 Clathrina lutea
CATCTCGGCCAGCGAATTCGCGGATCGATAGCTGCATTGGCCCATACAACAGACGGCTTGATCAACGAGATATCAATCTCGATTTTTGATATCGTGTTCTCACTAAGTTGATAAAACACACTCAAACATTGCGATATGGGTGCCTGGGTGTGAGTACCCAGGTCGACCGCAGTTTTATTCACCACGTGGTGATTTCGCATGGGCGCCTTTTTCCCTTGGCTGCATGCTGTCGACATGTCGTGCTGTCAGTGACTCTGAAAGATTGCCTTGTTCGGCCTGCGGTTGTGCTGTGCTGCTGGGGATTGGGATATAGTGATTCTGTGTGTGGGTATGGAATTACAATTTCATTGCAAACTATTTTGAAGATGGCGTGTCTGTTGCGAGCCAAGCCTCAAAAGGCCTGTCTTGGTTTGGTTGGACTTACTTTTCAGAACTGACCTAGAAAAAAAATGGAACATTGGAAAGAAAAGCAAGGGTATTCAGCGCACCTGATTTTTCTGTATTATTAGGTGTAGGTTTTCTAAGTCTTTGCTGTTTCGATACTTTTCTTTTCTCACTTTCTAGATGTGGATGAATGCACAGAGGGTAGGCACAATTGTCTACCACGAGCTGATGGAGGGAATTGCACAAACAACCAGGGAAACTTCTCTTGCTCGTGTTTAAGTGGATACAGCGGCGATGGAACAACTAATGGCAACGGGTGTAGAGGTATGGTGATGCAACTTATTGTAAGGTTGTAGAAAAGGTAGAGATACAAACTCATTCTTGTTTCTGCTATCTCCAGTGGGTAACATATTCTAGATTGTTATCAAAGAAAAATCTCCAGTTGAGTCTGAAGGAGTAAGGTCAATTTCACAGTGGAAAAGACAACACCGGTTAATCACAGATTTTTCCCTTCTTGTGCGACTTTTGTGTATTACAACTAGTGTTGAAACGAACAGATCGAATATTCGGTATTCGTTTGCTAAGTTTCGAAAACGAACTCACGAAAATTCGATATTCGAAAGAACAAAATTATGAGAGCCCTGCACGCTTCTGCGCACGTCTGAATACGCAGTCTGTTGTGGCTCAAGAATATGACTGAGACGCTCGCCCGTTTCCGCCCACGTGCGAAATCGCACACCGGTTCAAGAAGTCTACGAGTGGCGCTGCGCTCAAATGTATTGGACAATGACGCTCGGTGACGCGTGACATGGCTCTTGCGTGTGCACTCAGGCCTGATAGCCTTGTACCTGCGAGATGGATCTCATGCACGTATAGCAGAGCTGTGCAAAGATAACGTGAGTAATGGGTTTCATCTAAAGGCAAAGCGGTTGTGAGCCGCCAGCAAAGATACCTAAAGTTGATGTTGGACAAGGTTTGTTTGCATCGAGGTCTAACGTGTGGGCAAGAATTTATGTTGGAAGTTCGCAAGGAGAAAGGCAAAAGACAAAGTTCGCTGTGTGTAACGAGTGCGAATTACGGCTGAAATACAATGGCGGGACCACGTCCAATTTACATGCCCACCTGATTTTCTTGCACGTGAATCCGCAACGTTTAACTCTTCCCGGCGAGAAGCCACAGGTGAAGAAAAAGGCAGTACCGGCAGCACTCCTCTTTGATCCTCTTGGGATGTTGCCTAATTTGGTGTCAGTTGGAGTTCCACCAGCCATGAGCCGCAAGCTAGTGGCAATCTTTCTCTCTCTCTCTTTTTCTCTCTCTCTCTCTCTCTCTCTCTCTCTTCAAAATCTTTCTCACTCTTTCTCTCTCTCTCTCTCTCTCTCTCTCTCTCTTCCTCTCTCTCTCTCTGTTCATATCTTTCTGTCTGCCTGTCTGTCTGTCTGTCTGTCTGTCTGTCTGTCTGTCTCTTTCTGTGTGTGTGTATGTGTGTGTTTCTCTCCCTCTCCTCCCTTCTCCCTTCGGTGATACTTGAAGATGAAGCATTTGGGCTGCTCACCTGAACTGATGGCAATGTTTAGGGGATCCTGGCACTGTTAAAGAATGCTATTCGGTATTCGTTCGTTAATAAAAGAATTATTCGTTAATGAATCAGCATATTCGTTTGAACACTAAGACAACCCAATCATGAATAAGAATAACCAGGGCCGGTCCATGGACCCTTACCTTCACATCCGGGATAGACTGACTGTACAGAACCAGTTGGTTTTCAAGGCGCAACAACTCGTTGTCATGGTGGAGTTACACAATGACCTGATTGAGAGCACACCTTTGACACTTGTTGGTATGACTGGATCTGTCCTCCGAGCACAAGACAGTCTCCTGAGGGTGCTAGCGCAGATTCGAGACTTTGTTGGAAGATGTGTGAAATCAAAGTCAAGAACATCTTTAACTAAGGGGTTACTTTCCCGACTGCAGTCAAAAGTCAAGAACATCTTTAACCTAAGGGGTTACTTTCCTGACTGCGGTCAAAAGTCAAAAGTTGGACCTCATTTTTGTTTGCACGAGAACCACGTCGTTCTTTTGGCTATCGACAACTTCAGTTCCTTGGTCAAAGTTTCTAACATCAGCCAAAACCCCATGGCAAGGAAACTTGTTCAAATTGTAGTGGATATCTTTGCCAGATTTGGCATACCCGACAATCTCGTGACAGACAACAGGCCACAATTGAGTTGTCCAGAATTCAAATGTTTTCCCAGACATAGAAGTTTGAGCAGGTCACCTCGTCTACCATGTATACACAGTCCATTGGCAAAGCCGAAAGCACCGTGAAAGGTATTGAAGGTTTTCTTGACTGACGCAAGCCCAGCGGTCAGTCAGAGAACCTGGCATTCAACTAGCATAGTTGGAGTGGAGAAAATCATGGATTGAAGGGATTGGAATAAGGCCAGCTCGGTGGCTCGTTGGACGACCTGCAAGACGTGGCTCCCGATAGCTGGAAAGTAGGTAGAAGCCCGGATGACGCAGGACAGCATTACACTGGCAGTAGCAAAGACACACCAACAGGACCACACGACAATTCGGCCCAGACTCTTCCCCTGCTCGACAGTGGTAACACAATACTGATCAAGCGATTGAGAAAACAGCACAGAGGACCTGAGGTATGAATTAGACAACTGGTCCAAGGAGCTATGAGGTCGACAACAAAGGCACCGGGTAATGCAGAAGTGTCAGCAGCTAATAAAGTCTGTTGTCTGACGTCGAGTTTGAGACTGAGAGTGACAGTGTTTGCTGCAACCCAAGACATCGCTTGAAATGCTGCAAAACTGGAAGAGCAGCTGTCGGTTTGTCACTGTGATAGACAGGGTCAGTCATCTGTCTAGATGAAGGACTGTGGGAAACGATATTTTCAAGGGTTTGAATAAACACAGTTGTTTTCAGTTATCTTCTTTACATTTGGCTGTATTATTACTAGTTTGAACATTTGTAAGAATTAGTGATGCGTGTAGAATGAATCTGTTTGTTCATGGAGAGAGGGGCTGGCCAAAGACGTTAGGACTAGATCTTATGCAGTTGGTTTCTTGTGCCAAAAGTTTGTGTTGACGGCATAAGATGTTCGATCTTGTATCTCACAAAAACTTCCAAAGACAAGCCGGTGGCAACGTCCCAAATGCTGAAGATTTCCTTTCTCACTTTGTCAACATTTGGCAGGAAGGACATGGACAAGTAGTGACGGGGCTGCGAAGAATATGTGCCTCTCAAACCTGGTGTACCTTGAAATGGTTCTGCGTCTGGATGTTGGCATTCAGCTCCAAAACCACTTCATTTAGAAAGTCTAATTGACATGTGCTTTCATGTGGGCACGAAGCGACAGAGAGAGAGAGAGAGAAAAGAAAAAAATGTTAATCTTACGAGTAAGTTTTTTTTTGAAGGAAACGTTCGATTGTCTAGAGACATACTTCAGGAGGTGCACCTTTCTGTTTTGGTACATGGAGGTACTTAACCAGGCAAGGCTAGTCATTACAGATAGCAAAATGGGCATAGAGAGACAATCAAACACAGACCGGGGAAAAGGCAGCCGGCAATTTAACTGCTGTGCTTCGTTTTTCTGTGTACCAGCTGGCAGCTGCATTGTGCAAGTACTGCAACTTGTCAGAATACGAGACGAGAACTCATTTGTCTACCAAGATAACTTGAAGAGACTTGCTGAATATGGTGTCAACTTTACCAAGATCGAGCAACAGATGAGAGCTGCCACTGCTTTGGCGCTAGGCGAGGACTCTTCCCGAGTCGACGAGTTCCTGAAATGTCTGAGTAAGCGTTTTCAGCTGACGAACATGTTATACCTTCACAAAATGAAGAATGCTTTAAGTTAGTGACAGGGGGAAGTACCTAACTGAGTGGCAATTTTTGATTATTGAATGAAGCTATGCAAGTGCAGACTTTAAATTTTGAAAATGCACAACCGTGTCACTCGACTATTTTAGTAAGCAGAAGCGATATCATTTAGCTTTTCTTTTTTTTTTTTAAAGGCCATGTAAAATTAAGTACCTTAAAACTATTTTGGAATCTCTGGAGCTTATGGAGAAAGCAGGAGCCGCACAAAATACAAAACATGGTACACCCTGAGAAGTGGAATGCAACTTTTCCTCACTCCAGGCCAAATCTGCTTGTTGACTCTGTGAGCCTGCTCACAAAACCGCACTACAGACTTTTGTTTTTCCTGAAAAATAAGAGAGATATGACCTTACAAGCTTCCCTTCGCTTTTTTGCCCAGTTGGAGCTAGTTCATAACATTTCATTTGATAATGAGACGGGAATATTTAAATCCTAGCCCGATTTTGTAGCCAAGGTCATGAAGATTCTATGTCCTAAGTGTCCTAACAATAGCCCAAGCAGATGTTGAAATAAACTTTGGGGAAGGACCACAGAACGTGTGTTTTGAAAGAGCCAATTTTGTGTTTGGTAGCCAAAGCCGACTCAGCCCAGTTAGTGTTGCCTGGTGCCCTTCGGCGCTTGACGTTGTGATCCAGTCTTGAGTCGCATAACGTGTACATGACCAGTCAGTGCGTACACCTACAGCAAGCTTTCTGTGACACCATTATCAAACCGGCGGCAGCCTTGGGATGTCAACACAGGGCCGTGTCAGACCTCTGACAATCAAGATGTTCGGTGGCATATTTTCCCAACTTCCCCTTCGAGCATTCGAGCTTGGTATTCACCAAAGAGTTCAATGTTTTCCCAACTTTCAGAAGCATTAGAAAAACAGAGAAGGCCAAATGTGGCTCCGGGAAAGGTAGGGGTGACAGTGCTACTGAATTGAAATGGTTTCGGACGCTTTTTCGCTTTAATTTTATTTAACCCTTTGGCCACAGACTGGTTTGGAGGAAATCGGCAGATCAGTTTCCACCAACGGAAATTCATCGCACAGTATCACAAAACCGGTGCAGAATCACAGAAAGCAACCACTACCATTTAAGCCTTTGTAACACAGAGACAGGAAACAACCGAAATGAAGCAGAAAGGTAAGACGACGTTACCGAAAAAGAATGGTGAAACTCGTTAGGGAAGTTATAGGATAGTAATGACGATTTAGTATTAGTACGAACTCTTTTCTTTCCAAGTCTGATGAGAGAAAGAGATATAGATAGAAGGCCAGCAGACACAATAGTAAATGGGAAGAAAGTGACATTTGCCCCACGTCTTTCATGTCCGGATCAGCGCGACCTGCGACGAAACCGAGACCATGACTATCCTGTCAAGCTCCTCATCCACCAGGAATGCGAGGACCTCGCCTGCCTCATCCACGTCGTCCTCGAGTTCCTGTCCCATGGATGCCTCCAACTCGTCCGCGTTGTAAAGTTTCTGTTTTGCTTTGTAGTCCAAACAGAGCGAGTCGTTTGATGCTCCGTCATTTGAGTCCCTGTAACTCGACGCTCCATCACCAAAAACATCATCGCCAAGGAGCTCTTCTTCCTCTGAAGACAAGCCGTCAATGTCAGAGCTCCCAAGGTCGTCCTCTAAGCCACGATCGGTCGAGGCCGTCACACACGATTTCGTACGCACAGATTGCGCCGCGCATGCACTGTATACAAGGGCATGAGCTTTATAGAACAACGATGCATGTTCCCATTTCGATCGGCCGGTGAATTCCGTCACAGTGAACAGAAATCATGCCAGACGAAGTAAAAGAGGAAAAGAAGAAGAAACGGAAAAAAAAGCATGAAAAGAGAGACAAGGAGAGCCGTCTTCCAGGGCTCTGCTGCGCATGCTGTCTCCGGGAAAGTTATTTCAATGAAAAATTGCCCGGATCGGAGGGCGTCGATACATCTTCCAGGTCTTCGGAGTGCGTGGTGCGTTGTCTCAAAGGGCTACAACTGAACAAAAGGAGAGGCAGAGACGGAGAGAGAGAGACGGAAGAAAAGAAGGATACACACACACACGGATTTGCAGCTAAACTAATTGACAGTAAGCGATGTAAAAACTGACCAAGCAGGTAGACTCCGACCGAACGCAGAGATAAAGATGTTGCTGGCAGCTAAATTCACGGCCCGCTGCTCGGCCTCAGCGCATGTCATGCAATTTTCTGGACAAAAAGTCCCCGTCAAACCAGTTCAACCTGTATTGCCTCGGTTTCCCAGGAAAAGCGACGGATGCCTAACGTGTAACAAACATCTTCGAAAAGGCATCAGTTGCCGCAGGTTGGACGAGGAAAAAAGGAAGTCTGCCTGCATTGAGGGCCATCAGTGAACTTTTGGCCATGCAGAGGAGAAGTTGTGCTGTTTCCCGCAATCTTTTGTGTCCGTTCAAGTTTTCAGGTATGTAATTAAACCTGTCGCGCGGGTTTCTTTAGCATTTTGGACAACCCACGATTGGAATAAAGGGTTCAGCTCGCTAGGAAGTTAAGGTCTTTGAAGGTAGCCTTTGTGCCTTGCTTTTGAAAATGCCTCCTTCGGCGTTTGGAGGTTTGGCGTTTGGTTGGTAAGGGTAAGTGACCCAGTTTGACGTTTCTTTCGCTTTTCTGCCCAGACGTGCTTTCCATTTTGGCTCTGGCTTTACCAGCCCAGCACCAACATTGCATGAAAATTGTCACTTAAATCTTCCCGGACGTTGCGGGCCGTACTTAGAGAGTTTTTAAAGCCCTCATTCCAATTTGGCAAGAAAAATACAAGTTCTTCCAGTCAAAGTTATCTACAAATAAAAATCGTGAAAGCATGTTCCTTGCAACAGTACTTGAGATCTGCGTTCGTTGCGCTCGTTGCGTACGTGTCACTGAATTGCTGGCCATTGGCGACTACTTCGTCCGAATGGACCAATGCAGCTTGGGCATCCGACTCAGACGCGCTCGTCAAACCCAGAGCAACTCCATCAACATTCAAACAGAAAAACTCGAACTTTATGTAAGGTGACGACAGCTGTTTCTTCGTTTTCTGTTTAGAAGAGCTCCTCAGCAACCATTCCCCGCACTTGTCTAGTTACCATGGTTCGTTCAAGTTGTTTAACTCTACAAAAGGTCAGAGCAGTGATGTGTCAATTGAAACCGATCGATCGGGAGTCAAGATGTTAGCAAGGATAATTTGCTTGTAACTGTCTACAATTTACATTCTTGCATTGTTTCTCGATTTGACTTGTCTTTTTGCCCACAGATAAGCAGACCACAACATGTCGGTTAAATGCCCCATGCAAAAACGGAGGTGTTTGTTCCTACAACCAGTCAATGAATGAGTTCAAGTGTACTTGTAACCGACAATTCCAAGGAGAGTTTTGCAGAGAAGGTAAATGCCAGCCTAATCGCATAACGTGCTCCGGCAATGTTCTCACAATCTCACCCCCTAAATGACGTACAATAAGTTTCTCTCTGTCTCTCATGCTTCTTGTTTCTGTCAATTCCATTCCATCTCGCTCTGTATATTTTCTTGCACTTTCCCACCTTCTCAATCTCTCTTTCCTTGTTTTCTCTCCTTGTGCAACCTGCGCGATTCCTTCTTTTTTGAAGTTTGGTTCTCCTTTAGTAGATGAGCTCTTCCGGCAGGGCTCTCGAAGAGGGCAATTTACTGTTGAACAAAACGGAACTTGGCAATGAACTATTTTCTCTCTCTCTGTCTCTTCATCGGCAGCAATGAGTTGTATACCCACACATTTGATTAGCACATCTCTCCGGAATGATGATTCTATTAGTGGGATTAAGAAAATGTTGAAAGAAACACTCCTCCACAAAAAACTTACAGTGAACCAAGAACGATTCGTCCTTCACTAGTTAGCTTTGCGAGTTCAGAGGAAGACTGAAGTGATTTAATGGTAGCGTATAGCACTTCATAGGGTGCAAGCACTTTCTGGCGGGGCAGTTAAAATCGGGTGGGAATTACATCATTTGTAAGTCGGTTGGACCAGGCTTGTAATCGCAAAGCTCTCTCCAAGTCGTCACAAAACATCACTGGAAAAATACAAGACCTTCAAACCAGCTCTCAAAGCAAGGATGGTGCAAGGAGTCTTCTTCCTACAAGTACTCTTGTTTAGCTTTGTCGATTGCCATGAGTTTGGGCTGCTTACTTAGAAACAAGCCTCTTGAGCAATGTTGAATCGAGCCCAGTCACTTTGGACCCTCATGATCGTGATGATCGACCTTTCCTTGCGGGAATGAGTTATGGCACCTTATTCAGTAAAATTTGAAGAGGTGATTGGACTTTGAATGCTGAATGAGGAAAACAATCTTTTCGTTCTTCCCCTCGTGATAATTCAAATTGAAGTAAACAAAGACAATGCGGGCACGACAGGTGACATAGGTGATCAGGCTTTCAAAGGAATGTCTTTTTGCTCTGCACGCAAATTTAGAAAAAGAAAAAAGGAATGGGTCTTGTGCAAAAAAAACTGTATGACGTCACGCAAGCCGTAGCAACCGTTACTGCGGGGCAAACGGGCCAAGGCTTAGACTGCCAGTCAATGGGAGACGTTATCTCTTCTTCGTTCTTGGTTCTAGTCTGAACGCAGAGACGTTCAAGGGAGGGTAATATCACCTTCTATAGTAGCTTTGTGTAATGTCCTAGTTTGGTCACGAACATGAGCTGCCAGCTGCAAAGTGAATGGCCGGGTGATCCGTCGAAGTGGACGTGTTCATTGTTGAAGAGCTTCTGTGAACAGCATGGCCTCAAGAAGAGCGGGAAAAAGCAAGATCTGTTGACAAGGTGATGTGGCCACTGTTTGCTTTGCTCTTCGTGTAGTGCCACTCAGGCTGGTACTGAAGTGGTCAGTTAGATCACCGTCCCCTCGAGCTTTGCAAAAGTCGTCATCAATGACTCACTGTGTATTGTTTCCCACTTTGCAATGAGCAAAAATTTTCCCTGTATGGTGTCTTTCCATTTTTTCTTCAGCGGAGAGAGAGGGATTCTAGAAAGCTGAAGTCAGAACGACTTGGAGAAAGTTTTGTTTTGTGTGAAGCCTAGATTTTTCCCTCCTCTTTTTTTTTTGGCTACTAGTAGCATGTACAGATTCAAGTTCTTTCCCAACCCTGGTGTTCCAACTTTGAAGTATCAACACACTGTTGCACATCCAATGCCATCAGCTAACAGAGAAAACTTGGTTTGTCACAGCTCAGTCCTTGAACACACACAGTACACTGAAAGACCATAAATAAGGTTTTCTCCATACTGTTCACAGAGTGCTTGACCATGTTGGCCAGCAGTCAGATTCACCACCTAGTGATGTCTCCTCCCAACACCGACCTGTCCCATCAAGATCTTTGTTCTGCTGCGGAAAAGCTCCTTCAGAACAGACATCCTGCGTGGCCATCACTAAACGGGAAATTTTTGGAGCAAGGTTGTTCTATAGTTCCCAGTTTTACCCTGATCACCTTGACGGGTTACTTTGTCGAGAGGCAAGTGTCTTGTGACAAAAAAGCAGCGGCTGACTTTTCTTCCATATCGGGCAAGGCATATTGGCTCTTTCGAAAAGGTTACGTTCATAAAATCGAGGTTTGCTCTCCTCCCTAGCAGGGTGGCCGGCTTGTTGTCTTTCGCTGCAAGGTCCACCCACAAATAAAGGACAGCATGTATTCCATAGAGCTTGTTGCTACCACAGCAGGGAAGGATGTACATCGTGTAGAGTGGGCAAAGTGTGACTGCCCGGCTGGCAAACCTCCCCACGGCAGCGGCAAGCACCTGGCAGCCCATGTAGATGCCTTGGATGAGTTTTCTTGTTTGGGTTTTGCCTGAGGAGATGTGTCTGTTACCTCCAAGCTTCAGCAGTGGAACATTCCCAGGAAGAGGAAGCTGCACGCTAATGTTGCTGAGAAGTTCAACTTGCGCACTCCAAAACGGCCAGCATTGGAGCGAGAGGCAGGGGTGGATGAGTCAGATTCCAGCAAGAAGTCCAAGAAAGCAAGAGTAGCAGTTTCTTTCAACCGCGTCCCTCGGCCATTATGTGAAAGAGGTACTGTTCTCAGCCACTTGGGCCCAGCACTTGAAAATCTTCCGGGAGGAAAGGCTCGCTATGGCATTGTACCACTGCTGGATGGGTTTTGTGATGCCGAGCGAAAAGAAAAGGAAGACCGCTTGGCCCGAAAGGAGGAACTGCAACGGCCATGGCTTCTTCTGAGGAAGGCATTGGCGCATGAAGAGAAACCTGTTGCAGAGACGGCCCCTGCCATTCCGGATTGGCTGAACAACCAAGCACTCTTTTGCCAGCAGTTCAAGCCCGTTGCCAACATCGAGAGTGATTCTATGCCCAGCAAAGGCAAGAAAACAAGCATGATGGATCATGATGTTATCCATGTACCGCCAAATGACACTGATGTGCGTGTAGGACCCGATGACACCGACGTATGTGGACAAGCAGATACCACTCCTATCATGATCCAACGAGATGATGTCACTGATTTACCTCCAGATGTTGTCACTCATGAACCACCCGAATGTCATGCGTTGCAGGATTTTGTCAAACTTCTGTATGTGCAGCTCACTCAGGAGGTTTACGAGGCTGAAGCTGACGCGAATGCTCTGCCTGGTGTAACAATACCTGGACCTGAGAGCTGGGGTGGAAAAGCCGGCACTGTTAGCCTGACAAGCACCTGTCCTGTTGACAACCTTTTCACGATCATGTGGGCAGGCACCCACAACACCCCATTGATTGAACGCCTCATGTACGCCGACCCTGAGTGCCAGTTTTCGACACACCTTGTTTCTGTCACGGGGTTAATAGCAGAGGGCAAAGATGCGGAGGTGAAAATTGTCTGGGCATCTTTCGTTGGCTTGAAGCCACAAGCAGGCCTGTACAATTATTTCGGCTCTGAACATGAGCGATTCATGAAGTTTTACAATGATGCGTGGTTAGTTAGTTCTGTGTCATCCGATTGCAGCAGTTGTGGCCACAGCCAGTGCCGCCTACTGGAAGGTCTCACACTGTCCACGGTGCAGTGTCAGAACCCCTACCACGAGTTTCAAGAGATGGCGGATGCAATCATGCATCCAGCTCCAGACACGTGCCGTCCGTGCGGTGGGGAGAATGTTTGGTGCCCACGGGCATTGTTTGAAACACCACCCTTCCTCATTTTTAGCTCCCTCCTAAAGTGTTAGCCCGGTCAGCAATAACAAGTTTGCAGCAGGGGGCACCCATTCTGCGCCTGACCGAAGAGAACTTGACTGGTCTCCGCACTGAGGATGGCGGTGCTTCGTCTGTGTACCACCAGCTGTTAGGAGCCACGTACTATGATGGAGGTCATTATCGGGGTGCATTCCTCAATACTGGGGAGAACACTGTTTGCGAACATGGATGGCACCTCTACGATGGACTGACTGGTTATTGGGCAACAGGACCACTTCCACCTCCCACTCCACGTGGCTCCAGGCTGTCATACATTATCTACTGTTTACTGCCACGTGAGCGAGGAGCAGAGGGTTGCCCACCTGTTGGAGTTACTGTCTGACTGACTAGTGTGTATCCTGGCCAGTACAAGTGGAAAACTTACAACGAAAAAAAAAAGTCGAGGCCTAACGCCATTCAGTGGATAAGCTGCCAACCAGTGGTTGACAACTAGAGGCCAGCTTTGAACCATTGTTCTCTTCTGCTGTGATACTGACAACCACGGTGCATTTGTGGCAAAGCTACATGTTCTTCATCTCCCGCCCTCTCCCTCTCTACCTGTCTCCATCTCTCTCCTTTCTGTCTCTCTCTCTCTCAGCCTTCATTTGGTATTGGAACATTGTATTTGCCAACCAAGACTGGATAGACTGGAATATGCAGGCAAAAAGTCAAGACACCTAACTTTCTGTTTGCACACCAAACTGTAAACCTTCCAAGTGGTGGTGGTGGTGGTGGTGGTGGTGGTGGAGATGGTTGTGGTGGTGGTGGTGGAGATGGTTGTGGTGGTGGTGGTGGAGATGGTTGTGGTGGTGGTGGTGGAGATGGTGGTGGGAAAACACATAGAACTTTGCGCACCTGCAGAAACTGTTTAGTAAGCACTTTAGTTTGAACATGCTAGACTGCTGTCGAGGCACAGTTAGACCAGAACTTTTTCTTCTTCTTCATTACCCTCAGCACACCATGTGCTACTCTGACTGCATGATGAAACGCAATAGAAAGAAGATGAGCAGAACTGACGAAGAAAAGATGAATTCATCAGGAACCACACATTTGCCTAGCCATAGAAAAGTACGCTACTCCCAAGGAATGCAAGTGTGGTAGCACTAAATAATAGAGGACTTTCTAGATGAGTATTGGGAAGAAACTAACACAATGAAATAAGGAAGTGAAGCAGGAGAGAGGAACATGCCAGAAATCCCCAAGAGACATGGTTTGTTGTGAAACTCGGTATAACTGCAAGCACGCGGTGTCATTCAAACTGAATCTACCTCGGGTGATGGGAGGAGTGGGGGCATAAATGTTGTCAGGAAGGTGAAAATACGAACAAGACTGGCCATCGGAACAACATTGTTCCGCATTTAGTGTAGGATACGATAGTTCTTCATGCGCTCTATGGCTCGTCCTACATGTATGCGCAGAGAGGCTATGCGGCGAGTCTCGATGACCTCTTCTTCTGTCAGCTGATTCCTACCTTTCCAAAAGGGATGGTGATGCAGCTTGATGCCTCTACTTTCCAACAGGTCATCAATGTCAAAACCCCGATCTGCCATTATTGTGTCACCAGGGCAAAATCGTGGCTCCCCGTAACGAGTCTTCTCAAAAATGCCACTGCGTTCAGTTATCTCCTTATCAGCAGACATCCGCCCACCAAAGGTCTGTGACACAAAAGAGGGAACTCCGTTATTTGTCACACCAAGGAGAATCTTCACGGTGTTCCGGCTCTTGTACTCAGACCAGGTCTCTGACTGGACGTCTGGGTTCTGAGGCTGTTGGATTTCGATTTCTGCACAATGCACGATGACATGAGTATCACTGAACTGCTCCCGAAATTCTGTCGATACATTTTCTTTGATCTTTTCTTCTGGCGGCCATGTGGGGACTTCTTTGAAACATTCATCCATGGTTTCTAGCCAACTTGAAAAAATGCGAGAGACAGTCGTCTGATCAATGCCAAAGCGCAAAGCAAGATCTTCATCAAGGAAGTCATGCCGAAGCTTCATCAGGGTGAGGAGAAGCTCATCTTTTGGACAGAGTTTTCTTTTTCTTCCACGGCGATCCAGACCAACAAAATGTTCAGTGTCCTTGATGGTATGCCGACATGCCTCCCTCTGAGACCAGCCAATCAAAGTGAGTATGAACTCGATAGCATCTGCACCCAAGCCCTATATAACTGGATGAAGTTTGGCTTGTCTCGAATCTTGTCCCATGAGAGCGGGTTCTGGTTGGTTGAGAGCTGGTCATTTTGCACCTTGCAACGTTCTTCTGCAGCTGTCAAGGCATCTCGAAGTGAAACAGAAATGGCTTTATCAGCCGCAAGGTGGCGTGCCACTTTCAGGTAACTCCCTTGCAAAAAACCTTACTTGCTCTGTCAAAAATGTCTTTCTCCATCACCCCTTTCTTGTAAGCTAGATGTGTCAGCACCAGGAGCACTGTCGTCGTTTTCACCTCCGACACCGTGAGACACGTCAGAGTCCGTCAAGGTACAACCATCGCTGTCATCCGACACCCTAATACCACTCTCTCCAGCCAGTGGCTCGGCTATGTAATCCTGATCACTTCTTTCAGGAGTGTTTGTTTGAGCTGCTCCTGCCGAAAGAGAAACACGTGAGTTCCGCGGTCTCGGCCGCTTCGACCACAGAAAGATGACAGGGAGGTCGTCCAGAGATCGCCGACGATGGCCTTCAAAGTGTGCGCCACACACAAAAGAGTTGACCGTGAGCAGAGTATTCACGCGACGGATTTCTCTTATCCATGTCTTTCGAAGCTTGGGCGACGACGTCAAACGATGAAATGAAAGCTCCCTGCAGACTGCAGGCTCGTTGTGGCACCCTCCTTCGCCGGACACACTGCACAAGCGCTGCCTTTCGAAGCTCCCGTCGTCGCGCAAAGCCACTGCAGAGCCCACTTGCACTCATCTCTCCTATTAGTGCAATGGAGAACACAGCAGTGAGCATGGTTGGGCATCAGCAACGAGAGATAACGGCCAGACAGCAAAACGAGCAAGGCGAAGTCAAAGCCAAGACCTAACCTGATCGACCTTCACACACAACTACTCCCACGGCGATCTGGCCGCTGGGCCCCGGGCCCAGGTGCGCGTACCTTCTGTGATGCTCTCGATCGTACTCTTGGCGGAGGAAAGGATGCCGTTTTTGAAGGCTAAGCCAAGCCTTCACCACCCAGAAACGAGTGGAAGGTGGGGGTTCGTCTCCGTGGTAACCCCCACTTTTCACTTGCCTTTTTCTGCACGCCGGCCACGTGCTGTAGCTGGAGAGTATTCTGCTATGTTTGCTCGTCTTCTGTTGGTAGTGTGCGTGTGTCTCATGAGCTCTAACGTAGATCTACGACGTCCAGCTCGATGCCCCGCGTCATAGGTTGCTACGGCTTGCGTGACGTTACCACCGTTATTTTGCATAAGCCCCATTGACAAAATTGACCTAGACTTTCTTCAGCAATGTTGTCAGGTGCTTTAGCCAGCACATGATACCGTCTTACCAAGGCATTTATCACAGCAAAAAGTACAGCTTTGGCCCAAAGAGAATGCTCAATGCCGAAGAACACAAAACACGCAGACAGGATACCAAAGGGTGACTGTGTTCTTTTTCCCCTTAACGCTTTTAGCTTTATCCGAATCACGTTGGCCAAAGCTGTTTAAATAACAAATAAAAGTCTTTATGCTCGGCAAGATCAAGGAATTGCGCTTTCTGCCCAGCCAGGATTAAGCATTGGATTTAATCGCCTGCAGATATTCTAATTGGAGTTTTTTTTTTTCATAGCAAAAGCTAGGATGACATCATGTACGGAGGAAGACAAAACCAAACCAGTCCTATGGATAAAATGTTCTCTCTTTCCTCTTTTTTGTTTCTTCCTGTCACCTTTAACTACTTTGCCTTGATCACTGTTCTTCAACTCGCTCGACATGCGGTGCATAACGTTACAATCTTGTCTGCAGAAAATGTGCATGACTGAGCCCCTTAGAGTTACATGTATAATAGAATTTTAGCATCTCAAAATGCGATCACAACCTCATATCCAATAGGTAGGCCATTAACGACTGTCTAATTTTGATTGGACGACTTTGAGAACTGACGAACATGGAAAATCGAGGAACCGAAAGTAACTACGAATTTTTCTTAGCAAACTTGAATATTCTGTGTTTTTGTGTAGATTTTTGAAGTATTCCGGTTACGGTGCCTTTGGTTTCTCTCTCTCTAGATGTGGATGAGTGCACACAGGGAGGACACAATTGTCTCCCCCGTGTTTATGGAGGGGTTTGCACAAACCACCCAGGAAGTTTCTCTTGCTCGTGTTTAAGTGGCTACAGTGGCGACGGAACAACTAATGGCACAAGGTGTACAGGTAGGATGATGTAACTGACCTAAACGTTGTAGAAAAAGTAGACTCCCTCTTTTTCTGTGCCCAATGGCAGAATTCTTTTCAGTTGAGCATCATCGAAGAAACGTTTCCAGTATTGACTTAACCAGTAAGATTCATTTCAGGGTGGGAAACAGACCGTATAAGATTTCATTTTCCCGGGCTGCTTTAGTTTACTGCAACCAATGTTCAATATGAAAAGCAGCGCGAATCTGTGCAATGATACTCTTTTTTCCCCATATGAACACTTTACGTTGTCAGAATCAGGTTGGCCAGAGCTGTTTAACGAACCTTTTAGGAGTGCTTTTGTTTTCCCAGATTAGGTATGACTTGCCTAGTGCCAAGCTAGGATTAAGCCTTCGATTTGAACCGGCTAACCTTCTAGTCAATTTCTTTTACGGAAAAATTATTATATGCATTATGCAAGGAGGCAAATACGACCAAAGAAACCCTAGTGGTGAAATGTTCTCTCATTCCTCTTTTCGTCACTTCTCACTACGTGTTTCTACTTTGATATGAGAACTGTGTTCTTCAACCCGCTCGACTGGCTGTGTACGGCCTTCTAATCTGGCAGCGAAACATCCCTTAATAAGTCTTCAAAATACCTTAGCTTCTGAACTTTAGCAGAGCAATGGAATTTCAAAATGAGATCACAAATTTATGTCCAATAGTTACACACAGAGGGAGAGAACGGACGAAGTATCTGTTACTAATAGTTTCACGGCCTGAATGGACCGATCATCAGACATCACACATTATAGTCCAATAGTTAGGCCATTAAAGGTTTGTCTTGTTCGTTTTCCATAATTGACCAGCAAGGGAAATTGAGCATTGGAAAAAAAATAGTGAATGATTCTGTAGCGCATTTCCTTTTTCTGTACTTTTGCGTTGGGTTTTCAACATTTACAGTTTCGATGACTTTGACTTCTTGCTATCTAGAAGTGGATGAGTGCAGAGAGGGTGGACACAATTGTCTCCCCAGCGTTGATGGAGGGATTTGCACCAACAACCCGGGACGCTTCTCTTGCTCATGTTTAAATGGCTACAGCGGTGATGGAACAACTAATGGCACAAGGTGTTCAGGTATTGTGATGTAACTGATAGCAACGTTGCAGAAAAGGTGTAGATACTAACCCCCTCTTTTTACTGTCTCCAGTGGCTGACTTCTTTTTTTCTATCATCATCGCAGAACCGGCGCGATCCCTTGCACTGTGAAAGGAAACTATTTAACAAGTTTCATTTTCTTGTGCTACTTTGGTGCTCTTCAACCCAATCTTGTTTGACAATAATTGGGGTGGATCTTGGCACCACTGTTTTCATATCAAGAATAATCTGGCTGTACAAAACCAATTTGTTTTCAAGTCATAAAAACTCCTCACAACGAACTTAGGCAAAGAGCTCATTGAGAGCCCACATTCGATGCACATTGGTAAGGCTGGAAGTGTACGTCAAACGCAAAACATTCTTTACTGTCCGAGGATGTCAGCGGGCATTCGAAACTTTGCAGTAATATGTGTCGTCTGCTAGGTTCATTGATCAAGTAAAAGAAGAGAAAATCCTCAGCACCACGAGTTCGTTTCCCAATTTTGGTCAAAAGTTGGAGCTGGTCTACGTTCATGACAACCGGGTCGTCCTTATTGCTGTCTACTTCTTAAGTATCTTAATCGAAGTTGATAACATCGCCAGGAGCCCAGTGGGAAGGAAACATGTTAAAATTATCCTGGACATGAATTGAATACTCCAGGTAAGATGTAGCGGCGTCGACTCTCCTAGTTGCAGATAGATCGGTCCACTCCAGCCTGCTCTCAGCACTCTCAATGACTAGAAGTTGCTGCTTGATCCAGCAGTCCTCTGATGACGAGCAATGACAAAAGAAAGAAAACTAAAGCAAGTTTAAAGGGACACTGCGACGAAAAACGTATTACACTTTTCAAAGTCTCGGTGCTGCTACCGAGTGATTACGCAAGAATGGCGGCAATTTCAAGTTTGGACTTCGCGGGTTTGGCGTAACTGGCGTCTATACGTGCGTTGATTCGGTATCTTGCATTGGGCCCTACACAGTCCTCGCAGTTTCGATCACACGTTCGACATTTGCGCTGTGTGAAAATCTGCCTCTACGCATGAACAACACGTAGCCTAGAGCAATAAATTACTTTTTGGCAAAAAACAATGGAGTCGCAAAAGCGTCGCAGTGTCCCTTTAAGTTATCCAGCAACATCAGGAAGTGACGTCATCCAGCAACATTAGGAAGTGACGTCATGCAGCAACATCAGGAAGTGACGTTGACAGCGACATCAGGAAGGGACGTTGACAGCAACATCAGGAAGTGACGTCATCCAGCAACATCAGGAAGTGACGTCATCCAGCAACATCAGGAAGTGACGTCATCCAGCAACATCAGGAAATGACATTGACAGCAACATCAGGAAGTGACATTGACAGCAACATCAGGAAGTGACGTTGACAGCAACATCAGGAAGTGACGTCATCCAGCAACGTCAGGAAGTGACGTCATCCAGCAACGTCAGGAAGTGACGTCATCCAGCAACATCAGGAAGTTACGTTGTCAATTGAAAGTTGCCTTTATGTGCTTTTCCCATCGCGAAATTTGTGCGTGCCCAGCGATGCACCAAAGGGAGCAATGCTATAATCGATTGTTTCATTGAAAACTATTTTCAAGATGGCGCATCTGTTGCGAGCCAGACGTCAAATGGCCTGTCTGGTTTGGATCGGACCATTTTTTCAGGAAAATCGAGCTTTGGAAAGTAACAAGGAAGAGGTGTTTTGTGCTCCTGATTTCTCTGCAATTTCACAGTTGCCAAACTTTTGATTTCCCGCTTTCTAGATGTGGATGAATGCACAGAGGGTGGGCACAATTGTCTACCACATGCTGATGGAGGGAATTGCACAAACAACCAGGGAAGCTTCTCTTGCTCGTGTTTAAGTGGTTACAGCGGCGATGGAACAACTAATGGCAACGGGTGTAGAGGTATGGTGATACAACTGATTGTAACGTTGTAGAAAAGGTAGAGATACAAACTCCTTCTTGTTTTTGCTATTACCAGTGGGTTACACCTTCTAGATTGTTATCAAAATAAAATCTCCAGTTGATACTGAAGAAGTAAGGTCAATTTCACAGTGGAAAAGACAATACTAGTAGTTCAAAGATTAATTAACACAGCGATTCACAGACCCTTCGCTTTGAGAGAATAAAATGCTAAACCTTGTAGGTTTGGGACGAGATTGTGGCTTGCATTGATAATGGAGACGTAAGTATCTGGTTAATATGGGGTTTCGGACCAATGGCAATGTCAAATACGCGGGTTGGTTTTCCGTGGTTTCGCACTTCAGTCGCGTGAAAGCCGCTCTAATCGCGTAGGCCTACGCGCAGTAAACTGCATTGTAGGTTTTACTGTCGTTCTTCCGACCGATGCGATCCCTCCTCAGCTCTATTCAATTTACGAATACCTCCTCGACGAACACGACCGGCAAATCATGGTGAAGCTCTTGACGCCAACCGGAGCCTGACACACATGAGCGCAGAGCATCGCAGAACTGTAGAGATCAAGAACGTCCACAGCGCCATATTCAAGACCGCTCTCCGCCGGAGGATCATCATTGAAGGGCAAAACGCGGAGTGTCAGCAGCCTCTCATCTCTTCTGAAGATCCTGCCCGCGCACGCTCTCATACGCCACCACCCTAAGGGAGACTTCTGCTTGATCACGCCCGTCGTCGTCTGCAACTTGGGGAAAAGGCTTAACCACCGGCAAGCAGAAACCACAAGCTAACCCCGCTACTCCGTGCGATCGCGAGGCTTCTTCTCGTGTGAACCACCACTCTGTTTGCGGTCATTAGCGCCAAAACCAAACGCCTGGCTTCCCTCAGCATCTCTCATCATTCTCCCAGAGCTCTCCCGTATTTCTCAGAGCTCTCCCGTTTTTGAGAACGCCTTCTTTCTCTGCTAAAAAGAGACACTGGAAAACTGTTTAAGCTAGGATCTCACAAAAGCAAGTACTGGCAATGCATCTGTGGAAAGAAAGATCGCCTGGAGTAATCAGAAAGGGCTCAAAATGAGGCATGTTTATGAGACACTAAAAAATCATGGCATTTTATCACCTCTTTTTGTATGCATAGGGTGCTAGACTGAATAACTGTTTCCATTCTTGTGCGACTTTTGTGTGTAATACAAGCCAACCTTGAATAAGAATAACCAGGGCCGGTCGATGGACCCTTATTTTCACATCCGGGATAAATTGACTGTACAGAACCAGTTGGTTTTCAAGTCGCAACAAGTCATTGTCTCGGTGGAGTTATGCAAAGAACTTGTTGAGAGCACAGATTCAACACTTGATCGACAAGGACAGGTATCATTCTTTGCTTCATGTGTAGAGAACTATAGGCCACAGATACCTTCTGGCCCAACAAGACGTAGGTCCGGCCCATTCGTGTACGTACCTGGAACAGGCCCTTTGAGAACGGAACATTTTGCTAAGCTAGTGCGAGTTCCGAACAATGGGCGTACTGGAAAGGATGGCAACTTTCAGCGGAACTTCGAACGACAGTGCAAGCTGTTCTCAGCTCGTACATTCTCTGCTTTTCCTTACGACAACTTGTGTACAGGCTTGGTAATAGATTTTTTGTGTCGATGTGTGTGTGTGTGTATGTGGTGGAGAGGGGGGGGGGGCTGGCAAAGCGATGAAAGTGTGAGGCCTAGAGCTTGTGCAGTTGATTTGTTGTGCAAAAATTTTCTATTGACGGTGTGGGACGTTCGATCATGTATGTCACAAGAACTTCCAAAGACAAGCCGGTGACATGTACCAAGTGCTGAAGATTTCCTTTCTTTTTTTGTCAACGTTTGGCGGGAAGAACCTGGACGAGTGCGGAACGGGCTGGGAAGCAAATGCGTCTCGCAAACCTTTTGTACCCTGGAACAGTTCTGCCTCTCGATCGATGATTGCTTTCAGCACCAAAACCGCACTTCACTGGGAAAGTGTAATTGACAGGTGCTTTCGTACGGACACAAAGCCAGGGAGAAATAGAGAGAGCTCCTGCCAGAAAACTTTGAGTTAACGAGAGAGAGAGAGAGAGAGAGAGAGAGAGAGAGAGAGAAAGAGAGAGAGAGGGAGAGAGAAAAAAAGCTTGCTGAGCTTACTGCGATTATATTTTTTGATCGGAGAAATATTCGTTCATCTGGAGATAGACGTCAGGATGTGTGCCTCGATGTTCATGTACAAAGAGGTACCACAGCCGGGCAAGGGTAGCCTAGGCCTGGGAAGTCCTGGGCCTCTTTACGTGTTAAAAGATGAATATCGAAAATTCTTTCGCAGGCTCATCGGAAGCTCTCCAAAATTTTCCGCCCTCTACTTCGGTGACAGCCTCTTCCTGTAAACGTCTGTCGTAGTTACTGCTAGCTACCACTCCCACTCGCCTACTGAAAGGCATGTGGGGAGCCAAATTGCGCAGCTGGTCGGCGCACTTGCACTGGGAGCCCAATCGACCATATTATTTGGGTGAAAAAGAGTTATACACACATTTGAACTGATCACAAGTGTGCGTTGTATTTGCAGTCTGATCGACTGGTAGATGCTCACGTTCTTTTCCAAATGTGGAAAATCCTTTTCCTGAGGAAGTGATGTGTTTGCGCCTACCGCGGGGCTTACTCGCGAAAAAGAGATGTACGTGTATGCATAAATTGCATGCATATGGAGGTAACATCGCTGGTGTTTTTGGCCGTCTGACCGTATTTGGAAAAGAAATGTTGCACTTGAGCCCAACAGCGTTTAACTGAATGTTTACTACTAACCACCAGTGCTGCATGATAAATGTTTTTTTCGTTTTCCTGTTTTTTGTAGTGATGTTGTCTAGGGAGGGGGCTGTTGAGTGTGTGAAGACGACGCAAAAGATGTGAAACGATGATGCATGAATTACACTGGTTCTTAGTAGGTACGTGCCGTGGTGATTGACGATGAAGCGAAGATGGGATGTGAGGGTGTCGGTTTTTCTTTTCTTTTCTTTTTCTTTTTTTCTTTTGATATCTTTTTTAGGTGTGTGCCGTTGTGAATGTGTGAAGATGTGATGGGGCCGGTGTAGGTTTTTTTTTCTTTTCTTTTTTTTTTCTTTAAGCTCGTCTGTTCATCTAGGGTGCTCCGTGTCTGCTGCAGTATCTTTCGCATGGCTAGAGAAATATCTCCAACTGGCTATAGCTGAACCTCTTGGTGAACAGCTCCATTGTCACTTTAACAGTGAGGTGCTCGAATTTATAGGCAAAGTGTTGGTCAAAATTCAGAGAATAAAAAAGATACAAAGAAAAAACAGCACGACTTGGAGTGCATTGGAGTAATTCTTGGGTGTTTATTTGAAGCTCATGCTTTACAGATTCATGATAGAAGAAAGGCCTGGCTGAGCACAGAAGGTACGAGGCGTGCTAGGCAGCTGTCTGAACTCTGAAAGAATCATACACTAGAATGGCCAGACATCCAAACATTTCACGCAATCACAGAGTGGAAGAGCTCAAACACGGATCGAAATAAGCGAGGCGAGATTTGTGATGCTTTGCAGACTGTTTTGGGTCCATGGGCATGCAACCTGTTGGTGTGTGCGTGTGTCTGTCTGTCTTTCTGTCTGCCAATTTGTCACAGATCATTCGGATCATGTACATTTCTGCTTGTCGGTTAAATTCTCTATGTGCTTGATCGATGAAACAAATTTTGCTCTCCTTTCCCTCCAGGGTAAGGGATATGCAGTTTTATTTTGAGTTCGTGTTCTACGAGCCTGTTGGGGTGGCTTTGGGTATGGTGTGGTCTTGCTTGAGGCTGCTGGCGGGAGAAAAACGTTTGAGCCACAAAAAGTGCCGCAAAGGTCCGGCCTTCGTGACGTCCACAACACATTCCACTCTCTGTGCAAAGAGTGCAGCGCTATTTCGTGGATTGAAACAGGATCAACTTGTGTGTAGCTTGCCACAGCCTGATTTGTATGTAATTTCTGATTTCGCTTTCCTGTCGCTCAACAAGGAAAGGCTTCATTCTTTGCCTCATATGTAGAGATGCACAGTCTATGGATCCTTTCTGGCCCAACAAGACGTAGGTCCGGCCCATTTTCGTACGTACCTGGAACAGGCCCTCTGAGAATTAAAGGTTTTCCTAAGCTAGTCCTAGCTCCAAAAGATGCGCGTACTGAGAAGCATGGCGACTTCCAGCGGAACTTTGAACGACGGGGCAAGCTGTTCTCAGGTCAGGCATTCTCTGCTTTTCCTTACGACAACTTGTGTACAGGCTTGGTAAAGGATTTTTGTGTCGATTTGTGTGGTGTGTGTGGAGGGGGGTGGCTGGCCGAACGATAAAGGCGTGAGGCTTAGAGCTTGTGCAGTTCATTTGTTGTACAAAAAATTTCTGTTGACTTCGTGAGACGTTCGGTCTTGAAGGACACAAGAGCTTCTGGTCTTGAATGTCACAAGAGCTTCCAAAGACAAGGTGAAGATTTCCTTTGTTATTCTTTCAATGTTTGGTGGGAAGGACCTGGGTGAGTGCTGAAGGGACTGTGAAGCAAATGTTCGTCGCAAAGCTGCTGTACCTTGAAACTCTACTGCCTCTCGATGATTGCTTTCAACGATCAGCACCAGAACTGCACACTTCACCTGGAAAGTCTAATTGGCAGGTGCTTTTGTACGGAGGCGAAGCCAGAGAGAAATAGAGTGAAAGGGAGTGCCTGCCACTAATTTTCAAGTGAATGAGAGAGTGAATGACGGAGAGAGAGAGAGAAGAAAAGCTTCGTAAGCTTACTGCGAGTGTTTTTTGATCGAAGGAAACGTTCATTAACATCTGGAGACAGACTTCAGGAGGTGCACGTCGGTGTTTATGTATAAAGAGGTACCACAGCATGAATCACACAGGTGCTTAGTAGGTTCGTGCCGTGGTGCGTGTGTGAAGATGTGATGTGAAGGTGAAGGTTTTTTTTCTTTTTCCTTCTTTCTTTTATAAGCCCATCTGCTGATCTACACTGCTCGGTGTCTGCTGCAGTATCTTCCGCATGGCTAGGGAAATATCTGCACCTGGCTATAGCTTAACCACTGAGTGAAGAGCTCCATTGTAATGTAGGCGTTCAAATTCAAGGGAAAAGTTTTGGCCAAAATTCCAAGAAACAAAGGCATTGGAGTAATTTTTTGGTCCGTCTACCTTATTTGAAGCTTATACTTGATGGAGTCATGATAGAAGAAAGGCCTACCTGAGCACAGAAGCTACGAGCTTTGCGAGGCAGCTCACTGAACTCTGAAAGAATCATACACAAGAAGGGCCAGACATCCAAAACTTTTACGCAAATCACTGAATGGAACAGTGTTCAAACCACGGATCGAATTAAACGAGGTGAGAATTGAGATGCCCTGCGGACTGTGGTGGATCCATGCGCACGCCCCTTCTCTCTACCTTCCTGTAACTTGTCCCCAGCTGTAGATCCCAGCAGGCTGCTGGGTTTGGCCAGGTACATGAGCTTTTAAAGTGATCTTGGCTCTGAGCCCGTGGCTCACTACAACCATTCACGGTTACTTCCCCTTCCATATCTTTTGGGTTTACTGATTGTGGAACCCGCTGGGTGAAGAGCTACTTTGGAATTGAGGCGCTCAAATTCAACAGCAAAGTTTTGGCCAAACCTCTGAGAGGAATACTAAACGTGCAGCATGACTTGGAGTAAATTCATGTGTCCGTTTTCTTTATTCGAAGCTCATACTTCATGGAATCAAGATAGAGGAAAGACACGGTTGAGCCGAGAGGGTGCGAGGCTTGTGAGCTAGCTCCCCAATGTGCCAAATAATTGTACACCAGAATGACCAGATGTCCAAAGATTTTACGCAAATCATGGAATGGAACACAACAAAGTAATCAAAATAAATGTGGCAAGACTTGCAATCCTTGGTGAACTGTGGTGGCTCCATGAGCATGCCACTTGTCCGGAAACTCCAGCATTTTCGTCCTCAAATGCTAGCGGTCAATAGCGACGAACTAGCACATTGATCATGACACCAAAGTTAAGTATTTGCATCCCCTGGCTGCATCATAGTGCGCAAGCTTCAACAGCACAGCGCACGACTAAACAAGCTGCTGAGGTTTCATTGACCTCTTAAGCTAGCTTGCTATTGGGCAAGATTGAAGAAACAACTTGCAATCGTAAATCCTCCATAACAGATTGTACACTGGGCATAGAGAGAGGATCAAACACACACCGGGGAAAAGGAGTCGATCATTTAACTGCTGTGCTTTGTTTTTCTGTGTACCAGCTGTCAGCTGCATTTCTCAAGTACTGCGACTTGTCGGAATACAAGACAAGAACTCATTTGTCTACGAAGATAACTTGAAGAGACTTGCTAAATATGGTGTCAACTTTACCAAGATCGAGCAACAGACGAGGGCTGCCATCGCTGCAATGCTAGGCGAGGACTCTCCCCAAGCTGAGGAATTCCTGAAATGTCTTAGTAAGCATTTTCAGTTGACGAAGATATTTTATTTTCACAAAACACTAAGTCTTCAATGAAACAGGCTTTAAGTTGGCGACAGCTAGAAGCACCTAACCGCAACTGAGTGGCAATTTTCAATCATTTATCGAGGCCATGCAAGCGCAGACTGTAAATTTTACTCAGGCAGGACCCTATCTCTCGACCACTTTTAGAAGAAGAGATATCATTTAGCTTTCTTTTTTGTTTGAAAGGCCACATAAAATTAAGCAGTTAAAACTATTTTGGAATCTCTGGAGCTTTTGGAAAAGGCAGTAGCTGCACAAACCCGAAAAATGTGTATACGCTGAGAAGTGGATTGCAACTTTTGCTCACTCTAGTCCAAATCTGCTTTTTGATTCTGAGAGGCCTTGAGCCTGTCTACAAAATTGTGCTACAGATTTTGATTTTTCAGAAAAAATAGGAGAGACACGACCTTGAGAACTTCCCTTCGCTGTTTTGCCCAGTTGGAGCTAGTTTCCGCGTCATTCGATAATGACATAGAAATATTAAAGTCGCTACAACAGTTTTGTAGCCAAGGGCATGAAGAATCCACATGCTAACTTTCATTGCAATAGTCCAAGCGGTGTTTGGGGAAATTGCACAGAACGTGTGTTTCGGAACAGCTAATTCTTTGTTTAGGGGCCAAAGTGGACTCAGCCCAGTTAGCATTATCTGGCGCCCTTCGGCGCTCAATGATGGGATCCAATCTACAGTTGCATAACGCTAGATGCTCCAGGTTCTCCGTGCTGGCAGCTTCCTGCACCGCGTGGCCAGCCACTCTCAGTACAGGCAGCTCAGAGGCGCAGCCGCGGGACGTCAACGCAGGGCCCTGTCAGACTGCCGACAGTCGAGATGTTTGGTGGCATTTTTCCAAACTTCCTCTTCGAATTTTTGAACGCCATTTTCACCAAAGAGTTAGATGTTTTCCCCACTTTCAGAAACGCTAGGAAAAGAGAAAAGGCCAAATCTGGCCCCGGGAAAGGTAGGGTCCTGCCTTAAATGTTTTTTTTTTTATTAAGTTGACCACTTAATGGTTTGGAGGAAATAGTCAGATCAGTGTCCGCCAATTGAAATTCATCCCACAATAACTCAAAACCGGTTCAGAATTACAAAAGGCACCCACTACCTTTTAAGATTTTGTAGAACAGAAACCGGAAACAACCACTATGAAGCAGAAAGGCAAGACAACGTTACCAAAAGAATGGTGAAGCTTTCGAGAGGGAAGTTATGATAGTACTGATGATTTAGTATAAATACGATATAGGATGAGAGAAAGAGACAACAAACAGAAACAATAGTCAAGGGGAATATAGTGACATATGCCCTGCGTTTTTCACATCCGAATCCGCGCACCCCGCAAGGAGACAAGACCACAACTACCCTGTCAAGCTCCCCGTCCACCAGGAATGCCTAATACACGTCCTCCCCGAGTTCTCTCTCCACGAATACCTCCCACTCCTCCGCGTTGTCAAGTTCCTCCTTGGCTTTGTAGTCCAAACACACTTTGGCGCTCCGCTATTTGAGTCCTTGTCTCTCGACATTCCGTGACCAAGAAGATGATTGTCAAGGAGCTCTTCTTCCTCTGAATACAAACTGTCAATGTCAGAGCTACGAGGGTCGATCTCTAAGCCCTTTCGGCTGTGGCCGACACGGACGATTGTGTACGTACATAGAGCGCAGTGGATGTATTGTATACAACGGAATGAGCTGTAGAACAACGATGCATGTTCCCATTTGATCGGCCTTTGGCATCGTCACAGTGAACTGAAATCATGCCAGGCGAAAAACAAAGGAGAAAAGGAAAAGAAGAAGAAAACGAAGCAAAACAAACGAAAAGAGAAAGAAGGAGAGCGGTCTTCCAGGCCTCTGCTGCGGATGACTTGTCCAGACCAGTTCCTTTAATG
>JAOWAR010153872.1:0-18090 GCA_028571005.1 Clathrina lutea
CCCTCCCACCCGCAGTGGAGGGCAGAGGAATATTTTTTTGCTGTTTGCTGCAAACTGAATTGATCCAAGCAAACTGGATCGATTGGGTCCACTCTGAGCTCGATTAGTACGTACCCGGCCACCAGATTTCGACCTGCCAGGAAACATCTTTTTTCCCCCTACCTCTTCCCCGAGTGTGCGTGGGGACTTTGACCTGGTAGCTCTTGCTCATCAGGGGGCTTTGAAATGCAGCTGTGGGAACTGCACGTCGAGGATCAATTATTGGTTTTTTGGAAGATCGTGTGTGCAATGTCAATCGAGGGTCCAGTCACGGCGGCCGGGTCAAATGCTCGTTACATTGTCTTTGCGCGGTCATCCTGGCGCGTTGTCCAGATACTCGCTTTCCTCGAGTACTAGCTGGTTGACCTCGAGAGTGGAAACCAGGTGTTGCGCGGATTGAAAGGATGCCACCACCGCAAGTGCGATCAATTCGCGATCGCCATTTTGAACTTGCTGTGGATTTTTGCCAATTGCAATCCCAACTATCTTGAGATCGCCTATTCGTCTTCGATTGGACCACACTTGAAGAAGACATCGGGCCCTCGAAAAGCACTGACTGAAGCTCTTGGATCATGAGTGGACAAAGATTGTGAACAAGACTTTCGCTTCCCCTATACCAAAACACCGTCTTACAGTATTGCACGGGCTTGCCAGAGACGCACGTAGATGTACGATTCGACCTTCCTAAATTAGGGCAAAATACCTCTCGGTAACTCTCCACTCGCAATTTAACGGCGAAACCGCTCGCCCTGATAACAATGAAGTTCGGCTGGGTCAAAACATCGGCCCATAAGCGCAGACATTGGATGCTCTGTCAGTTCATCATGCTGTGTAGAATGATTGTTCAGCGTTGCTCAATCGAAGTGGCCTTCTTTCTTCCCAAATTCTCCATGTATGAGATCATAAAGGCGTGATTGAATTGCGGGCTTGTTCTGATCTTGCGGGCGTAATCGGGGAGCTGTGGCCACCTCGACCGCAGAGAGTAAAAGAAACCGAAGCGGCGTTGAGCTCCAGACAAGGCCCTTGGCAGTGACAATAGAATGCTTGAATGCCAGCTTTTCATGGCACATTGGAATTTTGAAAAGCCAAGCACAGCCGAGGAGGAAAGGAGGTGGGATCTCCCAGTTTGAAGGAGAGGAAGAAAACGATGTGATGGGAGGTAGCCATAGACAAGCTATAGAGGCTTTGTCTGACCAGCATTTTAGCTTCCGTGCTTGGTAGCTAATTGTCTATTGGAAACGACATTGCTCCGGATAAGTCTGGGACGGAAGACAAAAGAGATGTACAAGAAGGAATCTGATGATGCAACGGTAAAAGCTCTTCTTCTCGCCCGTCTTCGCTTTCAAGTAGCCCTGACCGCGTGTTTGATTTTAAACATCATTCGAGCACTCAGAGAAGCTGATTGAAGGACCTTAAAAACCTGGAGTTGGGGACAAAATTAGGAAAACAAGCAGGGCATGGAACGCTTGAGGCTAGGTAGATAAAAACAGAGAGGGAAGAGGGTTTATGTCTTTTGTCGAGGGACTATACGGGCAAGCTCAGGTCAGAGAACAGGCGGTAGGTCGCTTCTCGACAATCCCAACTGGAATTGAGGACGGGGAATGAGATGGTCGGAGGAAAAGACGAAACAGGATAGAAGAGCTAGCTTCAAATTGAGAGAAAAAACGCCTAGTGGACAAGTGGCTAAACGTTCGCGTCGTAAAGAGTACGATCGGAAAAGCACCACAACAAAAAAATAAAATCGGTGCCACCAATAACAACCTGAGATCCATGCCATGCCATCGGCGCATGCTCCTCTTTCACTGCGTTGATATAAACAGCTTAACGTTGTTCTTTTTGGCGGTCGCCCAGTATGCGATCAAGAAAGCAGAACAAGGAAAACGCCTCATAATCCCTGTTTTGCCACAACAGGGAAAATTCCTCATGATCAGCACGTCGGCACAACTCAGGATATTTAGACATTTCTTTTTCGCTTGAAAGCTGAGCAAGGCATTCAATTAACAATCCCGAAGTTGTGCGAACGGAAATCCTTGACCGTTCTGGCTTAGTGAAGGTTTTGTCATCATCAGTTGGAATACTTTGAACTCCATTTTGTTTTCTCTCACTGGGTGCTTTCCAGAAATTAGGATATCTGGGAAGGCAGCAACCGATCGCGAAAAACTGCACCCTAATTTCTCCTAAGCGTTCGAATATCCTAGTTTTTTTTCTATTAGGATCGGTCTTCTTTCGTCAATGGATCGGCAATCCCACTCTTGCCTGGACAATGAGGACAAGCCGAATGGGATTCCGCCTGGAAGGATTTTGCCTTTGAATATTCCGTTTCCTTCATAAACGTTGGAGAGGGAGAAAAGGAAGGACGAGACACAAAATTGCGCCCTGGCCATGAACATGGCTATACTTGAATTTTGACTGGTTTGCTATCTTTACTCCCTCTCAATGCATGTGTGAGCGAAAGTTCCCGACCGTGCCAACAACCCGCATGGCTTTAACGAGGATCATTTTTAACTGCCACAAAACACCGCCGGGCCGAACAGAAATCCCGAGCAAATTTAAAACCACGCGACTGTGCTCTTTGTATTTGACCTCATTGACATGTCTAAGCCGTGTGAAATGTCAGCTGCTGCAGACAGTTGACTGTCCTTTTGTTTGTATAAAGCTGGGTTTCGATCGTGAGCTTTTCTAGTCCACCTGGCCTTCCTTCGCCTGTAGTTTTCTCACCCCTTACTGACCACAACTTATTGCAAATCAGACTGGCACAATCGCGCTCGAGAAGACCGCGCAGCGCGTAGGATGAGAAAGGCAGTCCAATCAGTCAAGCCAGGATGTACCCGGCGCTGGGCAAGCCGCAGGTGCAATCACATAGCTTGCGCGTGTACTGTTTGTAACAGTTAATTTGATCATGAACCTTACACGTGACTTTTTCTCCTTGATCACCTGAGTTTTCTATACGTTTCCCCTATCGACCTGAGGACTTCTGTTACATATTGCTCTTCGAAAATCACAGGCAGGTTTCAATGAACACCATCCGTGCAAAGGTCAAGACGCTGGACTTGGACAAAACGTGACAAGTTCGGGTTTTGAGACGGTACCACTTGGACAATGTCCAGCGCGGGCCGCCGCGCTCACTCATGTTTTGGCAAATTCTTGATCGTTGGAAAGGTGTTTTGTCTGTTCAGGCGGCCAGTGATTAAGTCAAGAATATACAGTTTCAAAAGCGCATGGGCTTTTGCGGATTCAAAGTTACTTGGAGTGCTGTCCAAAGAAGCTCTCTTTTGCTTAGGGTTTTAGTTCAGAAACGTTCTTTTGTCCCAACCCGCTCTCTCATTGCCCTGTCTCTAACGCCTTCGGCAAATCTCAAGGCAGCTTGTGCCGTCCTAATGAGCTTTGGGCCGCTGTGAGGCTAGGATCGGACAATCATGGGCAGCGCGTTACGCTTGTATGACGCGACCGTAACTAACGAGCATCAGAAACCCGGATCTGAAGAAAGAACGCTCCAATAAGGCACACCTGAAGTTCCGAATTAAGACGTCGCCCGTTCACCTTCATCAGTCGTGACAATCATTGGCTGTTGAACCGCGGGCTTTGACGGTGGCTGACACATGCATCTTGGTGTGACTGATACATCGTTAGAGCTTCGTGAACATCAACGGGAAAGGATCAACCTAAACGGGGGTTTGGTATGCAGGGACGGGTCCATTAGGCTAAAGGTGACAGGCGTTGTGATAAATACTGTGGCGTTAGGATTCTGGAAAACATATGCTTGACAGCCCGACGAGTAGCCATTGGTGCATGTCATCTCAACTTGACTTGTATCCTCTCACAAAGCAGTTCTTTCAGTCTCGGTTCCTGACAAAAGGAAATAGCTTGCTGGCTGGAAATGGCCCTAACTTTACATGGCGAACGTGACATCCGTCTCTCTCTGCAGGTCCCAGTGCGCGACTTAACGATCCTTACCCTCCAAAGCCTCAGGGCTTCTTGCAGGCCTACGGGGTCCAATCCTCAATCCCATTTGCACGTTTAGCAACCTTCATGAAGCACTTTCTAGAACTGGCTTGAGGGCGTTATGGTTTTGCCTTCACAGCTGACAGTAAAGCCAGTGTTGAGCAGTATATAAAACGCCTGTGACATTATTGACCACGGTATAGACACGTGGACCGTGCACAAGACGAAAACACAATTGATTGTCAAAGCCAACGAGATGACACGACAAAGGCAATTGAACGCTACTTCTCGCCACACCAGACGCCTCGACAGAAGTGCGTTTGACGTCACAAAGGATGCTGGCATGCAGGTCAGGTCGACGGAATTGTGACTGGCGCCTTGTTCGTTGGTTTGGTGCCCTTACTTTAAATCATAATCATTCGCTGAATTCAAAAGCCACCGTCACGATTACTTTACCTTCAAATATCCCACTCGTGTTGCCTAAGGTTGAAACGTCTAATCAATTCTTCCGAACAATACACCCGAACAAGCCTCATTTTTCCTGACAAGGAGTAAGACGTCTTTCCTTCCTTGAAACGATTCAGGCCACAGCTGATCGCCAGGAATTGAGCATGTTTTCGCCAGCTTTTACGTGTAAACTATTCTGTGAAACGTGTTTACGCACCTACCTGCAACCGCTGGACCGTCACTGGTTTTGATTGTCGTAAAGTGATCGGCAGGCGCGTTTCCAAAACCTGCCACTGCACCATTGTCAACATGTTCAAGGCTTGTTTCTATTTCGGGTAGAGCAGTGGGTAAGAGTTCATAGGCGTCTCAAGACAACTTTACCCCAGAGCTTAGTTTAATCGCGACAATAGTCGACGGTCTCTTTGACTACAGCATTCGGGTCTAGAGGCGTGGTGTCATGGCGCAGCAGCCAGAGCAGACCTTAGTCTAACTTACACAGCAGACGCTCAAAACTAGCCAGCTGTCCCCGGTAATATTGCTCGTGATATCCGGCTGTTTTGTCTACTATTTCCTTAACACAGCGGCCCGAAGCTTTCCTATCTTCCTTCACGCTGGGTTGGAGAGGCTGTAGTCGGGTTCAGCCGATCTTCGGCGAGACATGTGTCGACTAATCTAATCGATCGGCTCTTTCTAACATCGAGTGACATGGTTCCTACAAGATTCAAGTCTCAGGCAGGAATCAAGTGCAGGGATACTGTGATTTTCCGCGCCGCCCAGAATCCGTCCAGCAGGAGAGAAGATTATAGGGTACGCGTACGTATCGGGTGCATAATTGACCGTTTGATTGCCCTGCAGTTTTGGCAGTGAACGACCCATTGCTCGCTTCGACGAAAACGGTGAACTGACAATAAGAGGAAGTTGATTGCTGTTCAGCGAGTTGTATCATCAGACAAAGAATAGCACAACCACAAACCTCGTGAATCGCCCCTGCCTTCTAAAAAAAATGCTCTACACAATGTTCACAGGTTTCTCGCGTCTTTGTCAAATAAACGTCGCTTCGAATTCCAAATCGCGTCCGCTTGTGCCAGCACCCGATTTCTCTTGAGCAAGTGATCCCAAGCCAAATGGTCTGGAGGACGCCGTCCGTCAATAAAGGAGTGTAAAGATTTTCCCAGCGCAGGGTGCAGCCGGGTTTGGTCACCAACTGCTGGTTTATGATCTCATCTTGCTGGAAGTTCTCGCAGTAGGCGAAATTAACGACTTGATTCTGCCTCTCCTCCCTCCCTCTCCGGCCGTCACGTTCATCATAACGAGTACGATCGCACGCGTGTCGTATCTCACCTTGTGCGGCGGTCTTGCTTGTTCGGCGCAAAGCCGTTCAATCGACTGTCAAGAGGCCTGCTTAAAAACTACTTCGAGCTGTCACGGAGCACAAAGAGCGCTGAAAATATCTACTCACCGCACCCGCCGACCGACGGCCTTTTATCGGCACGTGAGGCGTTTAGCAGCCGCGGAGAACACCTACATTCGGTCGTCATTTCCGAAGGGATTGCTTATCTAGGCAGGGTAGGATTGTCGATGGAATCTTTTGCCTTGCGGCCAAATGGATGCAATGGCTGTTGAGGGCGTCGCAGTGCCTATTGATCGACATCCCGGAGTTTGAAGCTCGACCAAGGCGCACGATCCGAGTTCATTTCATGCGTCATATCCATCCCTGCTCTTCCCCAGTCACCGGCTTGGAGCTGGTGAGGTTTCCCCGAGACGTCAGGCGGAGCGCAATTGTGTTGTCCAAGGCGAGCTCGTGCTCCAGTGGTAAACAACTGTGATCACCATGGCCCAGCTTTACCTGTCGGGCCAGCCCGCTGCTCGAGAAACGATTGAGCGGCTTTGGAGGTTCAGAAACCGGCCGGACAAAGGGGAATTGCTCTCTCACCCACCAGAAGCAAAAAGCAAACGAGTACGCTTGTCCACATGAAATCGGCGAACGATCCTTGCACCGTCAGCCGTCGGGGGAGCGCCCCGGTCTGCAGAAAAGCCGCTGACAGCCGGAGTTATATATATTGCGCTTGCTGAATATGGCCTTTGATCTCCATGCGTTTGAATTGCGAGCTGACAGCCGTCGGCTAGCTACTGAAAACAAGTTTCCCGTCAGGAACAAATCGTCCTGCAGGCTTCGCTGCTATTTTACAGCGATTTGCTGGATAAAGACCAGCTTCGAGTAGTGTTGGGTTCACAAACTGCTCAGTGGGAATAACCGTCCTCTCACTTGCCTTTGTAATATAGTTGGAGCGCTAGAACCTTCCCTCCTTCTGCCAACAGGTCGCCGGACAGGGGTTGAATTGTTCGAAGGTCGCCAAACATGAAAATCCTTCCAGTTGTCGAACTGGTTTTCGTGAACGTTCTTGTGGTCATCCCATTCACTTCAGGAGCTCTCCCTAACCCGGAGATCAGTGTGGGGGCAATAGAATGGAACTACACAACGGCCGTGGCTGCGCAAAGAATTTCGTCACGTTCTGCCAGGTCATCCAGCTCGTCAAGCGGCAAGAGTCGCCGCATTCTTCTTCGTCGGCAAGACAATGTTAAACGTGCCAGTGTGACGTCGAAGATAGGCAAACACCAACGAAGAGTGCCTTTCCACTCAACTCGGTACGGAGCCGGAGAAGGTCTGACGGATGCCCTAATTCGGCCATCTCATGATAGACTTTTTCAATCGCGAAGACGGACCACCGGTTTGCCCCAGAAGCCAGCGTCGTCGAGACGACCGGTGAACGGCAACACAAGACGGAGTCGTCTTTACGGGCAGCATAGAACGGTCGAACGGGCTTGGTCCAGCGAGAGGTCGAACCTGCACGAACGTTGCACGCGATTTGTCCGAGGCTTCGTCTACAGAGCTGACGGAGACTCGTGCCCACCGGTCCGTCTGGAACTTGGCCTCTGTCAGGGTAACTGTCGCTCGCACACTGAACCAAAGCAGGTGCTCGCCGGAAGCGAACAGTCAAGCAGGCCTTACTTCACCATGGCCTGCCGCTGTTGTAAGCCAAACAGGTTCCACGTCTCGTCAGTGCACCTGCCGTGTCCGGACAATCCGCGCTTGGCAAGGACGGTCAGAGTTGTGTCAGCTACCGAGTGCGCATGCGCGAGATGCGGTAGCAGGAGGACGATCGTTGCACTCTAAATATAGCTAGTTCAACTGACAGCTGCCACCGCTCGAAAACTTTCACTTTCATTTTTCAAATGTTCACTCGACTTATTCCCATTCTCACTAAAGCTATTCTTCTCTCTACTGTTGCTGTTCCTATGCCTATCCGTTTTCGACAACGTTGCATTGACAGTCAAGCACCCAACAGTTGACGATACGCTCTGCAGACTACTACATTTAATTGGACCACAGCTGGCTTGGTTTTCTCAGACACCGTTGACGTCATGTTCTGAGGTCGGAGTCCGTCCTATCATGGTCTCCGTCATATCGATCTTATCCTATGTGTAAGCTTACCTAGGCTCTCCGTTCAGGCAGCCTTTGATGCTAACCTGTCCACACCGATACAGACAATACCCGGTCGATGACTGGGCTGTGCCCATGTTCACAGCGCCGAAGATCGATTCCAATACCGTGGGTTCGATTAAATGATGCGAGGAAAGTGAAATGAAACAGACATTGTAAAGTAAAGAGCTTTTGTGGAGAGGAACGGATAGAGAGAGAGAGAGAGAGAGAGAGAGAGAGTGAGAGGCGAATTTTTCTTCCCCTCTCTCCTCCCGTCCGCAAAATGTCTTCATTAATATAATAATGATTCCTAATCACAGTTACTATATGGACCAGCGAGGCGAACAAGTCCGTGCGTCGTGTGTAATTGGTGAAAACAAGCATATTTGCGACGTGGATAACGACCCAGAACCAAAGGATCATTTCACAAACTTCCTTTTCTCAGCCAAGGTTCAAGTGTACAGATCCTATTAATTCACCTGTCCATTCTCTTTGGTCATACGGCAGATCAGTACTGTACCATCGCAGATTAGTACCGTAGGGCAGGGATTTCCATGAATTAAAATATTATTGGACCGAGATGAAGCTCTTTGCGTGATTTTCTTTCAATGCAACGCTTGTTGTTAGCAACCTTACTTTCCCGAGATGTGCTCGAATCCAAGTGCATTTCTGGCTGGCTGATGAGAGTGCGACTTTCAAGTTTCAAACTTTTGCGCATTCCACCATTTCCTCGACGGATGTTTTCTTTTTCGGCTTACGATCAAGAGAACGTCAAACCCCACGGCTTCATCCCAGCGTTTAACTTTCTCGGGTATTAACCGCCGGTAATACCTCGGGCTCAAGAATTAAGGTATATGCATTCCAGACCGAGGAAGGAAGCTACAGGGTCCATCCTATGCAAGTTTCATTGATCAAATGCCAGCTACATCGGTAAACTATTGTGTTCCCCCTCTGATGGAAGAGTGTTTGCATTGTTCACAATCTCCACGGATGAAGTCATCATTTGGCTATGTGCTTCGAGCTCCACCCGTGGCAGGTTTGCTTCTAAAACGTTAACGGGATCATGGGAGTAGTGTTCAACAGGTCGGGGAGATGACCGAGCAAGTGCCACTCGGCATTGAAAATCCGTCACAGAAGTGGTCATGCTCAGGCATCCTGAAATACTGAAGTTCCAATAGGCTACTCAGAGATCTTGGGGATGTTGGGATGTTCTTGACTGATCGGTCAAGAAATTCCATCAGGCTTTAGTCCGTGCCTGGGATCTAGGTCTGACGATTTCAGCGGAGGGCCTCTGGAGCAAAAGCCTGTCAGGTTATGGACAAGACATGTACATTCTCTACATTCTCGTCTTTCAATGTTACCGGCTTTGAAAACATGTGCGGAGCTTGAACCCTGCGTCGGAGACTCCTTCTCATCGACGTGGAGTGGGCATCCACTCCGTTTATCTCCCACTTCCCTACTCACCACGTGCACTCCGGGTGGTAACGAACCATTTACCGGGCGATGAGTCAACAAAAAAATTTCCGGGTATCTGGACGGTTGCTGTGGCCCAAGCTCAAAGGCCAACACGGAACACTCCTCTTAATCAAGGTAGGCAATGAAAGGGTGCTACGGCTGGGCCCTTGCACCCAGGGTTTGTCATAGACCTTGCCATTTCCCAGGAGACCTGTCGCAGATGGTCACCTACAAGGCATGTGAGCATCCGTCAGACCACATCACAGCCGCGGAAATCACAGTCCTGGCGCATGCGCCGACTCATCCAAGTTGACCACTCCCAAACCCGAGACAAGGGACGCAAAGATTCCGCTTTCAAAAAAATAAATCATTTACAAGATGGTTTGTAGGGTCTATTGACCGCTGAAGTGGATCTTGGGACGTTTTTCCGGGCTGACCCATTATGAGATGATCAATGCCTTCCCGTCAAAAAAAAAAATGACAAACCTACTGTCGCTGGGCATAAAGAGTAGTTTGGCTGGCATATTGAGAAACATCCGATTGTCTGATTCAAACCCGCCTTTGCACGTTTGCTGTATCTTAAAAATGTGTCGGATAGACGGTCCATTCTAGCCAAGGGCATGATGTCGACATGACAGCGGTCAAGAGCAACGCCGATTGACCGATCGGCGAACGTGTACCAGTCGGCAGTTACATGTATAAGCATGTCGAAGCGGGGCCAATGTCCAGCAGCCTCCGGATGCGCTCGATCGGCAATCCATTGCTCAACTGAAGATGATCGCCTGAAGGCAAGCGCATCCAACGGCCGCGCTGCACAGGTTGACGGGTCGATCGCTAGAATTCGGTGATGCTCAAAATCAGTTAACGTTCTCGCAACTGACAACGCTGGGAACATCGAAAGATCGTATACACTTGGGGTTTCCTTTCGTCGGTCAACGTGTTCTGGATTTTAGACTTATCGCGGATTGGCTCAGAAAGAAAAAGAAACGAATACATGCAGAATCAACCGTGGCAAAAAGAACGTGAAACTACACCCGTTCTAGGAGATTAGGAAGTCGCTCGCGATTGACCAACATCATGGTTATCAAGCGGGTAATGTAATGTTCTATTGGCCTGCAATGTTCTTGCACTCGCCATTGCCTCCATAAATTGGGACACTCTTGTTCAGATTTACTTCGATCCAAGTCGCCGTATATTCTCGTGTATACAGTAGCCAAACATTCACGCCCACGCTCTAAATCCACTATAACTTCTCAGCTCCGTGCTCACTTACGTTGATAGAGCTCAAGATCGGTGTTACTACGAAGTTTCTGTCCTGACACCTGTCGGACATTCTTCAGGTTGTGGTAGACTCTAACACTGTCTGCTAGATCTAAAATTGCTTCGAATAATGGGTACGTTTGTGGCAGACTGTGTTTGGCGAGCTGCAACAATTCCTCGGTCGGAGCAAGATCGTTTTTCTGTTCACTTTACAAACTGCTGTTCAGAAGTTTTGCGAAGGCGTAAATGGCACAGGTACGTGAGCAATCGATAGTGGTTTCGAGGTACGCACCAAGCGTGGGTCAGTAGCAGGAGAGCATCCGAAGTCGGGCAGCACTTGAGAAAAGTACATGACATTGTACAGCGGACTGGACATTCCGTTCCTGATTGTTGAAAAGCCTGAAGACGAAGGGAATAATAAGATAATGCGACCCTGAGGGTCGATATTGCGCAGGTGTTGCTGATATTCTTCCTTCCCGTGATCACAACGTCGCGTGATAAATTGCCAAGCAATTGGTACAAAAATGCTAGGTGAAGGCCGGGACAAGAGAGGGAATTATCATTCTCCAAGCCATCCTAGAAGCCTCTGGCAAATTGCCGGCGGAGAAACAAGTAGCGGAGGTGGTCGCCATGATCAACTCAGAATTATCCTCTCCTATATGTTTTTCAGGAGCTTTCTTCGCAGGGCGGCCCGTTGTCTCGCTCCTTCCGGGACAATCGAAGCTGGTGGAAAGAAACCTACCCTAACGCAGCTCGGCAGACTTTCACGAAGACTCATCACGGCGAAATTATGTTCAGGCATGGACGGGTGCTCCCCGGAATTTATATGGAGCGCCCGTGTGCCTTGCGGCATTTTTCTACGCGACATATCGTGCAGTAAGCGTTTATATACAGCACACATGTACATACGCTGGGGCGGGATTCTGGCACAAAAACCATACCGCAGCCGTGGATGGCTAGGATCCAGCCGCCGAAGAAATGGGAGGGCCAAGAAAAGAAATAAAGCGCCGAGGGGTGCGGTAATCTGAACATTTCTCTTCGCTTCTTGAGCGCAACCTTAACTCGGACCCAAACTATTGTGTGACACGGACATTCGGCAGTTGTCCGTAAGGCAGTTCTCTTTTGTTCCAAACGCTTGCGGTCGATACACTACCCAGGATTACGGAGAAACGTTGTGGCTGACACGCGTTTGCCAACGCAGCCATGACTACATGCTAGAGACGTCCGGCCGGATGCTTGGCGCTATTCCATTGCAGGTGTCCTGTCGCTCCAACGCGTCGCCATTCAACTTTCAACTGTGCCAGATTTTGCTGCTCGATGAGGACAATAAAACATCTCCTGCTCCAGAGAAGGAGAACAAAAGCGCAACCCGGACACGCGCGAAGCTTCCCGGGCCCTGACCTCACGAAGTGATTTCCATCGGTGAGGTCTGATGCCTTCTTGACGAAAGACAAAACAACCCTGGACCGGTGCGATTCGAACAAGGGCCATTTACACCTGTCTATAGTAGCGACGGGGGTTCCTTATAGAAGCGTTTGACATCATGTTATATCACCTCTATACCTTTCTCCACCAACCGAGTGCTTGCAAGGTAGACAGTTTAAATCTCAGTGTCAACACTTTCATTCTTTTGTAAGGCAGTTGGCTCAATTCCTGGCAGTGCTCAGTGGCTGCACGATTAAAGGACTACGTCTGTAATCATGGTAATGGCAAGCTTGAGCGCTGCTCCCCACTGCGTCCCTGAATAGCAACACAAGCCACGCGGGCACCCTCTGAAAGCTGATATGAGGGGCTTTTGAGAGTGGTTGGTCATCTTCGTTATGCACACGTGTCGCAGCTGGGCGGAAAGTGAGATGGGCGAACGTGATCGCGACCCGGAGGAACCACGACAGGCTCCCGATCGATAGGACACCGCTTTTCCCTGTTTCCAGATCTTCGAAGCAGGGAAAACATGGACCGTTTGTTTCGCGCAGACAGGTATGCGACACTGGACAGCTGCTTGTTCTAGCTCTAAATCACCAACCAGTACAACAGAAGTGCAGGAAAGATGGGGCTGGACCCGCCCGCAACCACGTCGTGTCAGGACAAAAGGATCGACTCTAACTTGCGTGTGTGCGCGTAAGATGGCCAATTCATCCGCCCGCAGAGCTTATCACAATCAGGTACATGCGACTCTGACTGCTCCAGTGTGTGAAGAATCGAAACGCTAGCTCCTCGCTGCGCACTGAACAATGCGCTTCAAATATTTTGAAGAGGAGTTTGGAGCAGCGGCTTTGACGCTTTCGTGCTGGGCTTTAGTATTGCACACATGCAGGCTCATTCAAAGGAGGACAAACGCATACAAAGGCTACGGAGGCACGATCTCGCGTGGCTCCATATACCTCTATAGAAGTTGTTTGGGCATCTCGTCATGCTGAATGAAAAGTCTACCAGGCAGAGAGGATGTCTATTCCAGTAGGGACGACAAAGCCCCAAACCACCCGCAGGGCATTCAGGACAAGGCAGAAGGACACTTTTAAAGAGAACTATTTTAGTCCGGATGAGAGCCTTACAAGAGAGGATTTCCGATATTCTGCACACCAATGTGATGCTGCCCAAGGGAGCACTTCGATTTGTAAACCAACGAATTTCGCTTCAGGATCTCAAGCCAGCTCCTCGAAAGTATCCGACACTCGCTGCTCTACCTGGCCTCGATTTCACACGGCTCGTCCTGGCACTGGCAGCCACCGTCTGGTATGCTCACCAACACGTTCCGCGCGCTTGTTCAGGGCAGGGTGAGAGCGCAATTCGACAGCGGCCCGCGGACCTGGATTGCAAACCACCTTTTGTCATCATCGCGAAGCGTCGAAAACGAGCCTCTTGGCAGCCTTCTTTAGTAGTCTTAAAGTTGTCAGGACATCGATTTAGTCACACAAAACATCACGAAGCGTCCCCAAGTGGGCCTCTCCACGCAAACAATAAGCTACGAGACAGGGGAAGGGGGCACGTACCACAATACGTGGCCCCCACGATGTTGGTCACGTATTCAAACAAGACCGCACACATTTAAGTCGCCTGGATCTTTCAGTCGGTAGCTAGAATTTGGTACGACGTCAACAGGTGTAAGCTACGACCAGGTCGTTGATCTAAACAGCGTTTTGAACCACACTATTCCCGATGGCGACGACAAACTGTGCCGGCTTCTTTGGACGAAGGCGAAGTGGTGGTGTCCAGGCGCTCTGGGTAGCGTTGGTCATCTTGGCAGACGTAATAGGAAGCCGCGTTGGCCTGGCGATGCCGGCGGTCGTGTCCGGCGGCAGACTCGACTTCCTGCAGGACAGCGACGACCTTCACCATGGCAAAGTGGACACGACGATCGGCCGGGGCGCGAAGGGAAGCAACTCCAGCAGCCTCAGCGGCATCGGCAATGGTCGAGGCAACCCGTACAACGGCCTCGCTCCTGACGATACACCGCACGCCACCGGCGTGCCGGATGCCACCGAATCGTCTGCCGTTGAGGCGCTGAACAGCAGCTCTATCAGGCGACGGCACGGCGGTAGCAACCACTGGACGCGCCAGGAACACTGCAACGTCAGTCCCTTCGAGACGCGTGTCCGGTTCCCCGGCTGCACGGCCGAAGCCGTCGATGTTACGTTGGCTCAGTGTGAAGGAGACTGCTACTCTCACGTGAGACCGAGTCACGACGGCACCTTCTCGCATCACTGCAAATGCTGCCAACCGTCGCGTGTGCACACCAGGATCGTCAGAATACCCTGCGACGACGGCAAGACGTTCAGAGAGATCACCGTGCCAACCGCCTGCAAATGCAGAAGCTGTCCGAGATGAAATGCGGGCACGTTCACCACCGGCAAGCGCGACTGGACAATGAGACCCTCGCTACGAGACGCACGTATTCATGATTTCCGTACACCGCGTGTATCGCGCACTTTGGCCACTATCAATGCACTCCCATTCTCGCACTATTGATATGCAATGCCTTTCCAGTGAATTCTATAGCTCTTTTATGAAATTCGCCGTTCTGGCCGCAGATTTTTATTCCTTACTTGAGACTCCGTTTCGCATTCTCTGTGCCTTCTCTTATCTTTCCCCCTCTGTATCGCTCTTTCCGTTGTACATGAATGCCGCCTTCCTTGGCTTTCTGTTGCAACCGTTGAAAAGAAAATTAATAATAATAATAATAATAATTAGAATTCTGGGGAACCAGAGTGTATCGAGAGAAAAAAAACACTATGACAATGTTCTGTGTTAGCGGGTGCCTTATGTTATCTGCCCGAACACCAGTTCATTGCGGGGCTTTCCCAGGCGTTCGCATTCAGGCGGGAGAGCGAGTCGATTTACACGTCAATCAAAACCATTGTAGTGTGACCGGTACGAGGAGTTCCACTTTTCCTGCGTTCAGTCAGCCTGTGTTTGTTTTTTTCTCTGAACATCATCAACGCCATTTAGCTCAGCTCTGCGGCGAACAGACCTTTTGTCCGTGGGTCGATCAGTGCTTAGCAGTACTGATGAGCGCATTCGGGGTCCATTTCACTCAATGTACAAGGAGCAACAAATGTCAAGGAAAGATTTGATTAGCTGGGAAAATGCAAGGGAGGACAGACTATAGGCGTTGTTGCAACTCAAAGGTGGCCGAGACTCGACGCTTTGAAATCAAGAAAATTAAGTAGGCTTGAAAGGTCGGTCCAACCTCGTGTCAGTCTATTTTTGTGGTTAGAAACGACCAGCTTTTGTGGCCGACCCAGGAAACACTAGTCTGGCCTGAAAATATTGCGGATGACACAGCTGTTTTCATGAAGAATGCTTTTGAATATTTAAATCAGAGCTATGTCGTCCTCACCCAACCCAGATGAACCCTGCGCAATATTCAACAGCAGATCACAGATCACTTGAATTCCAAGCATACCAAGCAGATTACTTCAATTCCGATTATCACAAATCGACATCCGCATATTGGTGCTCGATCCTCCCTCCATGATTTATGCTTGTCAAGCATTAAATCCAGTCATGAGCAATGTAAACATTGATGTTCAAATACTTATAAGCATGGTCAAAACGTGCAGTATCACCCCTACCTCTAGCCTAAAGCAATGTCCCGATTTTTTCGACTTTTGACTTGGAGGTCTGGTTGGCGAAAAGTGCTCGACGAACATAGCGCTAGAATTTCTTTGGTTCGTCTCACTAGCTCGAGGCTAGACTCTGTTTCTTTCATTTCTGATCACCCAAGAGCTGAAACGCAGACAAGAAGACGAGAGACCTGATGTCATGTCGCTTTCGAGCCCACTGAAAACCAGTAAGGCCTCTGTCCGTAGCCTGTCTGCTCAACCGCTTATCTTTCGGCCTTGGCCGAACTTCAAGGCATCTCCAAATTGACCATCACACGCAGAGCAGCCATCATGGTCAGGCAGGCAAGACTGCTTGGTAACGAGTAAGGTGGCCATTTAGAATCCCTCGACGACATGTTTGCAGACGATTCGGGGAAGCTCAGAAACCTTCTTCCAACACATAAGGCCGAAATCCTTGTATCGCTGTCCTGACTTACGTCAACGAACAATGTCACTCTGCGACAGTTCATTTGCAGGACGGCAGGACACAGGACCCAAGCGATGATCCGCTGCTTGAAGCCATTATGAGTATCTGTGCGCATGCGTCCATCTTTGGTCCCGACTGCCTTCCTGCCAGAAACGGAGGTAGAGCGAGAAATATTACGGCACAACGCAATTTGTCATTTTTCAAGTTGACCAGGCTTGATATCATCGATGGCCATAGAAAAAGCCACCGAGCAGCAGGCCTTAGTGAGTTCCATTAGCTTTATCTGATAAAAAAAACCCGCTAGCTGCTGCGATATGATTATACATGTATATTAGTTTTTGTTACACAGTTAACCCACAAGTTTTTCGTAGCAGGCTTGGACGAAACGCACTGCGGAGGAAGTACGGCGTGTCAGACTTTTTCACGGCACGTGCTGTATGTCAGCAAGTATAGTCCAGTTGTTTCTTGCAGGGAACACATAGTTTACGGGAAATCTCCCTTTACCACCATCGCGTTTTGACCAGGATTACCCTGGCCAGTTCGACCTGAAGAAGGCCAGGGTAATCCTGGTCGAAACCTTCTCAGCCATTGAATGCATTCTGGTGCGGAAGGAGATTTGCCAGTAAAAATATGATTTATAATCATTTCTTCCGGTTGTCTGGTATGCTAGCAGAAAGGCCTGGGATCAGGAGAATTCACTGTGGACATGTTGGTGCCCCCTTATACCCAGTTTCCCATACTTCGCGCCATAGGCAAGTATTCGTTTGAAATATTTCGCAGTCACCACTTGATGTTTAGTTCATTTTAATCCTTCTACTCCCACCATCCTTGCAAAATGAAAATGTTCTCATCAATAATTATTAGAAACAGAAAAAAAAATTGATTTACAAGGATTACTTCTCGGCCTCGAGCTCATAGCTCTCAGAATTCAAGACAAAGAGTCAGACATAAACTTTCTGAAATTTTCCGATGGAACATGTGCACACCGTGACAAGCGGCCAGGACTTTCACATTCCAATGCCGGTCGCATAAACTTTATGCAAATTAGCACAGCATTCCCTTTAGTATGGCAGAAGAGCTGGAGCCGGAGAGGGCATGACAAGGATAGAGAGAGAGGGAGAGAGATAGAGAGAGAGAGAAATAAGGGGGAAGGGGGAGACAGAGAGGGAGAGAGAGAGACAGAGAGAGAGAGAGAGAGAGAGAGAGAGAGCGAGAGAGTTAGAGAGAGAGAGAAAGCCGGGGAGAGGAATAGGCAGAGAGATGTAGGGAGAATGGGAGAGATACAGAGAAAAGGAGATAGACAGAGAGAGATTGAGAGAGGGGGCAAAAGAGGTAGGGAAAGAGGGCAAAAGAGGAAGAGAGAGGGAGGGAAAAGAGAGAGAGAGAGAGAGAGAGAGAGAGAGAGACAGAGAGAGAGAGGGAGGGAGAGGGAGAGAGAGAGAGAAAGAGGGTGAAAGAGGGAGAGAGAGAGAGAGGGTGAAAGAGGGGAGCGAGGGTGAAAGAAGGGAGAGAGAGAGCGGGAGGAAGAGAAAGGGAGAGAGAGAGAAAGAGACAGACAGACACAAAGAGAACGGCATCGGGCTAACCTCTCATAATCTTCATACGATGCTGAACGAGATGGTGGCACAGCAATGAGCATGCACGGATCGTAACCCAAATATGTGGCATGCTTCGTTCTTCACGAATGATAACATCCATAATAATCAATCAATCAATCAATTAATTAATTTAATAATAATAATAATAATAATAATAATATTTGACTTGAAAGGCATCACGCTGGGAGAAGATAAGTACAAGTTCACTGACTCCAACAGACGTTCTAGATATCGACGTTTCGATCTGATCATCAGGTCTTCGTCAGGAAACAACGAGAGACAGTAAGAAACAGCTACCTTTATATGGAAGAGGTGTGAAGGAGCTACTAAACAAGTGCT
>JAOWAR010153873.1:0-11036 GCA_028571005.1 Clathrina lutea
ATACCCCATGCACCTTTCTCTCAATCCCTCCCCCTACCTCTCTCTCTCTCTCTCTCTCTCTCTCTCTCTGAAGAAAATATAGTGTGTTTTTTCTGAAAAAATCAGAAAAGTGAAAAAGCAACTTTTCCAAAAAAATTCGTCTGCGTCTGTGAGCGGCTTACTCATGAATGGATATATGGTGAATGGATATATGGTGAAAATTAAAATTCACTTGCACAAGGTTTCCCTGAATCACTTTTTTTCCAGTGTCGGCACATTCTACTTTTGGTAGCGTGTATGGTGTACTCCATCTTTTTCCTCACCAAACGGTCTTTGCTGTTCTTTCTTCTAAAGTTGCCATTTTACTGTCTTCTCGTGTTCTCTTCAGGAACGCATGACATTGAAACACAGCAGTCAGTCCAAATGGGCTAAGGGCTTGAAGACACGTGGCCGCAAGGACGATGTGGTAAGGTTGGAGGTCAGGTTTCTTGCCCAGTGCTAATTGATTGTCTGTGCTGACCGCATTACACTCTTCCGTGATCTCGTTTTGTGATTTCTGCGTCACCTCCTGTTGAGAACAGACCTTTCAATGTCTTCAACCATTAATTCATCTGCAGCTTGACTTGATCCGTGCTTGATTTTACAGAGCCGCCAGATGTTGGCTGAGAACCTGCGCAAAGGCCGGGAGCTGCTCACAAAGCGCTTGGAGATGCCTGGGAGTGAGGATGATGAGGAGGCAACAAGTGATGAGGAGAGCGGTGGTGAGGTGGAGCTGGTGGTGAGGGAGTCAGCTCAGCAGCAAGGGTCGGCCGACAACCCCTGGATGAGTGCGGGAGGCACAAGAGAAACACGGTCTTCTACTGCGGGCACTCATTGTAGCACAGCCACCTCGACTCCGTCAAAGGCGAGGAAAACCTCTTCAAAGAGTCCTGGTGTTAGTGTAAAGAATGTTGTTAGTAGTGCTGACAAGGGTGATGACAGTGAAGATGAAGACGGAGACAAAACAATTGTCGAAGGAGAGTCGGACTCGGACGATAGCACTGCTTCGGGCAAAGAGTTTGAGGAACCATTGTGGGGCCCGGCCGACAATGACGAGGAAGAAGTCCAAACCCCAAAAGCGACACCTAAACCTGTCCGAGCCCTTCTTGCTGATTTGCCAGAAGACGAACCGACAGACAAGCAAGCAGATGTGCTCAAGCTTCAGATCGACACATCAAAAGTTTTGGCGTTGGACGATGACGTGCCAGAAGAGGAGGTAGGTGACTCAAACAGTCAGCGGATGGCCATTGCTGAGGCGTTCGCTAGTGATGACGTTGTAGCGGAGTTTGCCTCTGCCAAGGCGCAAGACATGAAAGAAACTGGACCAAACATCGTGGATCTGACACTGCCTGGCTGGGGGTCGTGGGCAGGAGAGGGTGTCCGGCCGCCTCGCAAGCCGCGGCCTCGGATTATCAAGCACACTGGCTCCACAGCACCACGAGCTGACCAGAAACTGCCTCACGTCATCATCAGCAACAAGCCCAACAAGAAACTCGCAGGACATCAGGTTAGATCGTTGTACGATCTTCTTGTTGTGTGTGACTGTGCTGTCTTTCATTTGTTGGTTTGTTTCTGCATTTATGGCTGCGTGTTTGTATGCGCTTGTGCACATGTGTTTGTCGTGTTTGTGCGTGCGTGTGTGTGGTGTGCACACGCGCGCATATGGTTGTTTGTGCATGTATGTACATGTGTGCATGCAGGGATTGAAGCATAGGCCATTTTGTGATACACAGCCACTCTTGTGTCTTACGCAGAGCAGTCCTTCTTCTTCTTCTTCTTCTTCTTCTTCTTCTTCTTCTTCTTCTTCTTCTTCTTCTTCTTTTTCTTCTTCTTCTCGCCAGCGAGAGACCAGATGCAGTCATTTTCTCTCGGGAAAAGAAAACAGTAATCCTTCTTGATCTGACGGTACCCGTAGAAGGACGGCCATTAGCCACGACAGGAAATAGGACCGGTATTCGAAGCTCGGTTTTGATTGCCAGCAAGGCGGTTTGGATGCTTTCTGCTTTCTGCTTCCCTGTTAAAGTTAATTCACTGGGTTATGTCTCTCTATCCTTTCTTCGATGCCTCGAGAAACTCGGCCTTCTAGCTCAGCAGCCCAGAAAGCTAGGATAGAAGGTGCTGGAGTTGCAAGAAGATGCTCATACGTTTTGTTTTTGTGAACAGATATCTCAACCTGGGAGAGCTTCAGTCTCGATTAATTTTTTTCCTTCCTGTTCTATTTTTTCGTTTTCTCCATGGCAACTTAGTTTGATTAGCATTTTGCATTCCCGCCTTGACTGCGTATGTCTCAGCGGTACGCCAGGCTATTTGTATAACATACGACCGCATATACTACGTATGTCTCAGCAGTACGCCAGGCTATTTGTATAACATACGACCGCATAGGCCATGGCCCCTTGGCCTGCAGAGAACTTGATTATAAGATGATTATAAAATACATGGCCCAGAGACTGAGGCGGGCATAGTGCCTGGTGTATTGCAAGTCACCAGACTGAAGTTGGAGGAGATGGCGCGTTTGACGGTGGATGGATAAATCGTTGATAGTCTAAAACACTGATAGAAACCGTAGACATTTGACTGATATCTTTTGAAATATCCGAACTGGCGGCATATCTTGGAGCCAGTCGATAGTCGAGGTCAGTACATTATCCGAACAAAGCGATCTCCCCTTGTCGCACCCGCATTGGTTCTTGCCTTAAGCTTGTTTAGAATCACTTTCCTGGCAAGGGATGTTGCCAGCTTAAAAGTACTTTCAACTTGTCAAACCCGGTTTGCAAGGCCGGGTGGGTAGGCGCTTTCTAGACAAAAGGAGATGAACGGCAGTGATTAGAGCCTTTGTTGTCTCTCGGCTGTATATTGTATGTACGTAGAGCGAAAAGACAAAAGTTCCTTTTTTCCCTCCACCTAGCATCCCAAGCTGTTGTCACTTTGCAGTGATCTCAGGCTAGCTGGAAAACCCTGGGCACGAACTACATGCACTGAACCCAGTAACGTTCTGCCCCTAGCATAGTCCAAAACACCTTCTTCTTCTCTGCTTGCTAGGTGAAGAGCTTGCCTCATCCGTTCACATCGTGGAAGCACTGGGAGCGGACGATGAGCGTCCCCATTGGACGAGAATGGAACACGGAGAACTCATTCCATGCGCACATTCAGCCAGCCGTCAGCACAAAGATGGGAACGGTCATCACGCCGATGCGCGCCACCAAGGATACGAAGAAGCAAAAGCAGAAGGCTCTTCTGCAGAAGAAATCTCATCACAAGCGAACAGACGACAAGCGAACAGACGTGCTCACGCTGTCGTAATGTGTGATCACAAGCGAACAGCCGACAAGCGAACAGACATGCTCACGCTGTCGTAATGTGTGGCCTTTTGCTTGTTCTGGTCGAGAAGCACTCTGGATATGACCATCTAAACCACCAACCCTCACTTGCACATAAATCATACAAATGTACATAGATGAGAAAGGACTCTTTTTTTTTTTTCAACTTTACGAAGTCCCTAAATTGCCAGCTGGTGTATGGCTCTGATTTTGCCTGATGCAAACTTTCACACTTGTCTGCTTGTTTCGAATTTACTCTCTCTCTCTCTCTCTCTCTCTCACACACTCTCTGTCTCTCTCTCCGTCTATCGATCTCTATCTCATCTCTCTCTCTCTCACTCTCTCTCTCTTGTTGCTGCTCAACTGAATAAATACTCAGCACAGTGATAATACCTTCTGTGCATCAATTTGCCTTTCATGGTTTTTTTTTTGTCAGAAGAAGGAAAGAAATGTCAGAAGAAGGAGAGAAATGTCATGGGGTGGGAAGGGGGCTGGCCTGAGCTGTGTCGTTTGATATTATTGATCGCTACGAAGAGCAATGGCAAGAGCATTGTTGATGGATGCATGAAGGACGAGGAGAGAGAGAGAGAGAGAGAGAGAGAGAGAGAGAGAGAGAGACCAGCTAGGGAATGTGCTGGCCATCTGCCAGACTTGGGTTGTATTGAACTTGACAGAATCGTACTTTTGATAGGACATGTCAACTATGTCCATCATCATTAAAAAAAGAAAAAAGATCTTGAAGTGCGTGGTGGCTTTTCTGAATCTTTATCCAATGTTTTCTGTTTCCTTTGGCACAACTTGCAGTTGCAGAAAGTATCTTTAGTGTGCTCTCAGAGCTGAAGCATGGTTGTCACTTGTCAGCCTATAAACTTGAACCGTCTTAACTAACAGTATGGCTTTCAAGAAAATTAGTATTTTTTTTTCTGAGTTGAAACAGTGCTTTGCACAACCAGGTTGATCTAGAGGAGAAGACCATAAGGCTTTTCAAAAAAAAAAAACGCAAAATATGCGAAGAAAGAAATTGGCTTTTTGACGTGCAAAAACCTTAAGCATAGGGTTTGAGATTCATTCGATGATCGTCAGGGAAATGTTCTTTGGAAAGCTATAATTGTGATTAGTTTTTCATCGACGAAAAACTTGCTTGAATGGAGCTTTCCCCTTCCCTTTTTCACGGTAGGAGTAGGTTTATATGTTTGAAAAATGGAAATGTTTATCTACACAGATCAGAGTCAATGAAGAGACTTTCCTCTAGAATATATTTAAGACGAGCATGAAAAGGGAAGAGTACTGGATAAAAGGAAACAAAGAGTAGCCTTCAGAAGCAAAGAACAAACCTCCTTACCCAAGGTGAAAAAGTCACGAGACAAGGGATCATCAAGTAAGCTGATAGAGGCAGCCAAAGAAGTGATTGCAGGTGAGCTCTGAACAACAGGTGTTGAGGAATGAGTTGAAAGGAGAGAAAAGTTCCACCATTTTTGTCGTCATGAAAAATTTATGCTGTAGCTAGATGATTTCCAGGGAGACCAAAGCCCAGGCCTATGTGTGTGTTCGTGTATGGTGATGGTTGCGAGTGCGGACCATCCCGATGAGGCCGCTGGTCGCACCAGACTGCCAAAAAAGCTTGAAAATGAGGCACAACTGCAAAGGATAAATTTCCATGCCAGCAAGCACACGCTGATCACAATGAGAATAATGGGCATATGTTACCTGCCGACCCCTTACTCGGAAGTTCAGGAAATGATCGCCCCGTTCCAATTAAATAAAATACCATTTTATGAAGGAACGCAAAATTTGTTTTTCTAGCAATCTTTGGAGGGTACAGGTCAAAGATTCCATGAGCCTATAGTTTTCAGCCTAAACATATAACTGTGGTGGACTATAGTACATACACAAATTCAGAGAGAGAGTCCAGACAATGAAGCAAAAGGATTGGAAAAAAAGCCTTAGAAATAGTGTGTGCATGTGTGTGTGTGTGTGTGTGTGTGTGTGTGTGTGTGTGTGTGTGTGAAAGTTGTACATGTAAGACACAAAAGAGCTTGAAGGAGAATTCAGAGCATGTCACTAGCTGCCACGCGACCCAGCAAACTGAAATGTGTGCTAGGTAATCGTTTCATTTATCGGTCACCTGGCTTGTTTTGGTGTTTCCAAATCTCCTCCACTTTGCTCCACCTGCCCCAGGCGACGAAGCTTGTCCTGTGTGGCAGCCACTTCATCATGCTCTGCACCATAGTGGTCTAGCTTGATTTGAAGAGAGCGCTTGAGCAGCATCTCTGACTCACGCAGCTCTCCCAATGATTCCAGCACTCCTGACAGACTATCAAGGGTTGAAGCCACACTTAGATGGCAGTTGCCATGATGACGTTCCAGGATCCGTAGCATATGCTCGTACAGTGCCTTGGCTCTTTGAGAATCACCCAAGAGTTCAAGCAAACTGGCCAACTTACCAAGGGTCGCTGAGGCAGAGATGTGCTCTTTGCCATAGTTCTCTTCCTTAATCTGGAGAGAACGCTCGTAGTGTGTTTTTGCCTCATCATGGTCTCCTAGAAGCCACAGTGCGTCTGCCAGATTGCCAATTGTTACAGCAGTAGAAATGTGTCCCTTGCCAAAATGATCTTCTTTTATCTGAAGCGAACGTTCGTAGAGCTCTTTGGCTCGATGATAATCACCCAGAACCTGCATTATGCCTCCTAAGTTTCCAAGTGTACCGGCCACTTCGATGTGATCCTTGCCATAATGGTTCTGCTGTATCCAGAGCGAGCGCTCGTACAGTGGCTTGGCTTGATCATATTCCTTCTGTTGGCAAAAAACAACAGCAATGTTTACAAGGGTCCCAGCCATTTCAATGTGGTCGTGGCCGTAATGATGCTGCTGAATTTGAAGCGAGAGCTCAAAAAGATCCTTGGCTTTCTGGTAATCGCCCAGGAGTCGAAGCACATTGCCCAGGTTGCCGAGGGTTGCAGTGACTGCGATGTGCTCTTGGCCATAGTGATCTTGTTTGATCTGGAGACAGTGCTCGTACAGCTCCTTAGCTTGCTGGTAGGAGCCTAAGTGGAGGAGAACACTGGCGAGATTGCCGAGCGTTTTAGATACTTCAACATGATTTGCACCATAGTGATCCTGCTGTATCTGCAATGAACGCTCAAAGAGAGTCTTGGCCTGCCGGTAGCTGCCGCGTAATGTCAGCATCGCTGCCAGCTGGCTAAGTGTAGAAGCCACTGAAACATGATTTTTGCCAAAATGGTCCTCCTTCTTACTGAGAGCTTGTTCGTACAGTGCCGTGGCTAATGGATAGTCTCCAAGGTGAACCAGCACACTGGCAAGGTTGCCGAGAGTAGTCATCACCGAAATGTGATCTTCGCCAAAATGAGCCTTTTGCAGGTCAAGGGAGCGTTCATACAGTGCCTTAGCTTGCTGAAAATCACCAAAGAGCCTGAGAACACCAGCAAGGTTGTCGAGAGTTGTCGCCACCAACACGTGATCTTTACCGTAATGGTCTTCTTCTATCCTAAGCGAGTGTTGGTAGAGATCCTTGGCTTCCTGATAATTGCCAAGGTCTTGCAGCACTCCAGCTAGGTTGCTGAGGGTTCGGGCCACCTCGACATGACCCTCTCCGTAGTAATCCCGCTGCAGCTGTAGCGATTGCTCGTAGAGCGCTTTGGCTGGGTTGTGATCTCCCATGGACCGCAGCACACCTGCTATATTGCCAAGGATTTTTGCCACTTTGACGTCGTCACGGTCGCAGTGGCTCCTCTGTATGCGAAGTGCACGTTCATTCATCAGCTTTGCCAGATGATACTTGCCCAAGTAGTGTAGCCCATCAGCAAGGTAGACGAGGACATCGACCAGCTTGGGGTTCTCGGTCCCGTACAGCTGCTCTCCCATCTCCAGGGCTTCTTGGAGATACGCTGTTCCTCTCTCCGGTTTGGCGTTGAAGTTGGTTATTACACTGACGTGGTACTTCCCCAGCTGCTCGAGCGTGGCAAAGTGAAGAGTGTGGAGATCGTGCAGCTTGGCGCGTGGCAGCTGTGGGCAGTTGAAGAAACAAGCCAGCCAGTGGTTTGTGATGGCCCGGTGTGCATTGATTGCCACATCATGACGGAAGTGCTTGGATTGTGAGGACTCCCGCAGCATACCCGGCATCTTCAGGCCACACTGCAGAGCAAAGTAGACATTCCTTGCAGTTCTTTCCTGAAGAGAGAAAGACGGCTCCATTTCAGCCGACCAGGGAACCAGCCGGTCAAGGAGAACGCTCTGTGTCAGTGGATGCATGAAAACATGATACTTGTCGATTCGAAGGAGGCCATGCTTCTCCAGTTCCTCCACAGGCTTGCCTAGAAGGGCATCCTTGAAATCGGTGGCGTCGGCATCAAAGTTGCTGTCTCCACAGACCAGTTGAACGGGGACAGTCGGGCTAGCCAAGCTTGCTACCATGTACGCCAAGTCGCATGTGTCTTGTGAGTTCTGAAGCAGATCAAGCGCCATGTGTACGACCCCAGACACTGCCAAAGCATGAGCTGAGCTGGATGCTTCCTCTTGCAATTCTGCTGTGGCATGTGGCTTGGATAATATGGCTTCTTCAGAGCTCTTTCCATCAGCAAAACGATCCAAGAGCTCTTGAACTGAAAGGCCCCGGCACAGCAAATGGCCAGCCATGTCCACAGCCAGGGGGAGATTAAAAAGCTGGCTTTCAAGCAGCACCTTCAGTTCCTCAAAGGAATGCCTTGCTGTGTCTGTGACATTCTGTGACGCCTTGTCAGCGGATTCGAGAAGTGTCAACCAGCTTTCTGCGTCATCGATACCTGGCCAAGTCTCCACCCGCCTTGGGCTCTTTTTCCCGCCCATACGAGCATTGACGAGCGCCTTTAGAGAGTCTTCAAGTCGAAGGGCGCCAAGGTGCATCAAGAGAGAATAGTCTTCTTCTGCCGCTGTCTTGCGCATACTGGTGACGATCACCGAGTGGCAACGAAGCGGCAGCATCTCAAGTTGCTCCTTCTGGCGCAGATCGTCCAAAACAAGGAGCATGGGGCCGCATGTCTTGTCCTCCAGGTATACCGCTAGCCACGTCTGCACATCTGCCCGAAGGTCATCACTGGACATGCCGGGATCAATCTTGTAGCCACTTGCCGAGGCAAGGAGCAGCAGGCTGTTATAAAATGTGTCTTGCGTCGTACATCGGATGAAGTGCTGAATGGGAAGTGCCTCCCTCAGATAAAAACCCACTTCAGCTGCCAGTGACGATTTTCCCACTCCAGAGTCTCCCCAGATTAATACCTGCTCTGCAGGACCAGCGGCCATACGGCTGACAATCAGCTCGATCTCTTGCTCTCTTCCGACAAGCTCTACCTGAGGCCTACTGATCCAATGTGCTTTCCTGGCTGTTCTGCCTGCTACACCATCCGTGTTGAGGTCTTCAGCATCACCTTCCTCAGCCTGCTTCGATAGGCACTCAATCGTCACGCTCGATATCTTTTTCCAGTCCCTTGTGTCCTTTGTCCTCTGCAGCAAGATGTCGGCTGCCTTTCTCCGCCCGGGCAGCGGATCAAAGGCAAGCACCTTCTTGAGCAGCTCGTTGTAGCGTACCCAAAATGCACTTATCACTTCTGCAGTTCCCACTAACTTGCCCTCAGCATGGAAAAAGCGATTTCGAAAGGCCTTCAAAGGCGCTCGGTAACTCTTGTGGAAGTTGCCACACTCGTTGGCCCATAGCTGAGAGTGTTCTCCAATGAAGCCAATCAAGTCGTCCAGCTCCATGGGTCGGCGTTTCTTCTTCCTCCTCTCCTCCTCTTCCGCTGTAAAGTCAGCCAGCAATGCCTGGTTGAAATGCTTGCAGTAATGCCTCAACGCCTCCTCCACGTGATAGTAGGCCGTCAGGATTGCGCCTGCGCGGACTGCCTCTGGCGGAAAGCCACCCGCTCCGCCGCCGAGAAGAAGCGGCCCGAGGACTGCGGTGGTACTTGTCACTTCTGCACTCTCTTTTGCACATCCAAGATGCTCCAGGACGCCAGCGAAGGCCCCCAGCGAAGTCATCACGTTTCCGGACGGAGGTGACTGAACGTGGCTGATCCACGTCCTCAGCATCAAAGCTTCGCTGACGTTCTCATAAAAGACGAGCTCCTTCGAAGCCGTGCCTTGACGGTACGTCTTTTCTGCGCGCACGCGAGACGCCACGGCAAACTTTAGCATGGAGAATATGTCGTTGGCGTCCCATAACTCGTCAGCTCCTTTGTTAGACGCGCCAGATTTCGGCGCTCCACGCCCGTCAGCGCCCGCGAGCTTCCGCCGCCGTGTCGTCGTAACGACAGGCAAAGCTCGGCTGATCCAATTCAGTTCCCACACGCGCTTGGCGTAATTCTTGCTCCCGTCGTTCAGTGGTTTCGCCGTGGAGAGGTAAGCGTGCAGAGCGGCACCCTCTGCTAGGCGCTCACCGTCCAGCGTCAGTTTGGATTTAGCAGAGCCGCTCTTCGCTGCCATATTGTCGAACAGCCAAAGGCTGGCATACGCTGCAAGTTTCGTACCTTTTAAGTCAGTTGGATCTCGCAGCTGCGGCCGTGCGCGCCGCAAGCGCCTTGAAACCTTTGCCAGTGACTCCAGCGCTTCGCCAGGCTTGTCCAGTCCGCTGGGCCCACCTATACATTTTATACCTACCTATTTAGTTACAGAGTAGATCTACGACTACGGCCTACAGTCTCTACACTGCCAAGTCACTACTCGGTCTGTCTTCTGTGGATCCTGCTTGCCATATGAACCGAGTTCAGTAGCTCCACCCACTTTGCTATCCGTGTAACGACGTTTGTCACGCATTCATTGATCGAGTTGTGCAATATGTAGACCAGATTATATCCTGGGATGATGATGAAGACTATAGACCCTGTTGGTTTGACCGAGTTAATTAAGATGAAAAGAGGCCGGATCAAAACTTTACTCCACCTCTTCATGATCATTTTACATGATGCAACCAGTGCATTGCGGGGATTGCTACTCGTCTGACTGCTCTAAAACACTGTGTCCTTAGATTCTGTGATAACTACGGGGGGTTGAAAGAAACCAGCCATATTTGGGAAAACATAGGTTTGCTTGAAAAGAACTTCAGAGGAAGAAACTAACATAGACTCTTCCTAGATTTTAGGTCTATCGGATTGTGAGATCGTGCAGAAAATTTGAATTTGATGCGGGCTGAGTTATGACCAGTTGAACTAAAATTGGGGGGGACCAAGGTTTCAAGAAAACGGAGTTTGAAATTCCGGCCAGCAGCTTCAAATCCTTGGGCGCCAATGATGTCTCCCCTTTACGGCAGAATTCTGGCAAGAAAATTCCAGTAGAGAAATTTAATGCCTTTTTTGGGCACTTTTCATAAAATAAAATAAAAAGTATGAAATCAGTCCTCAAAGAGGGTAGAACTACCCTTAATTCTTGATCTGCGCAGACACCAGTACTATCTGTGTAAGCAGTGCCCAGTGTGAAAGTGTTTGATTCACTAAGGCGCATATTTGGCAAAATTTGCAAGACAATAAAAAGTGTGTTGGAGATTGGAAGAAGCAATAATAAACAAAATACACTGGGCATGGGCTGAATTTTGACATATTTGATGATAAATTGACAATTCAACAAGGAGAACATGTTCTGTAAAAGGAGAGACCGCTTAGGTTGTGTTGAATCACTTTCAACCTCCCCTCCTTCCCCCCCACCCTTCCCCTCTCC